>JAJLUL010000116.1:0-70198 GCA_030564325.1 Blastobotrys capitulatus | reverse complement strand
AAGTTGAATTTTTTTTTTCTTTGTAGGGTTTATAAGAATTTCTATTATGTATAGTCTAGTTTGATTTTTGCTTTTTTTTTTTTTGGTGATGATTCAAAATCAAATCATGGTCAGTCGGAATTGGGACCAATGAAATTTTTCAAGTTGACAATTTTTTTTTTTTTTTGAAATTTTCTAAATACACGACAACAACAACACCAAAAAAAAACAAAAGAAAAAAAAAGACCAAAAAAAAAAATGAGTAAAGCAAAACAAGGCATTGATGCCTTACCAATTGCTATGAAATCAAAATATCAAGAAGCATTGAAATTATATGAAGAAAAACATTATAAAAGAGCATTAAAAAATGTTGATACCATTTTAAAAAAACATTCAGATCATGGTGCTACATTAGTTGTTAAAGGATTAATTTTATATTTTCAAGATCAAAAAGATGAAGCTTTAGATTATTTACAAAGAGGTATTACAAAAGATCCAAAAACTTCAACCAATTGGCATATTTTTGGTATTTATTATAAAAGTGAAAGAAATTATGAAGAAGCATGTAAATGTTTTTCAAAAGCTTGTCAATTAGAAGATAATAAAAATAAAGCATTATTAAGAGATTTATCTCAATTACAAATGCAATTAAGAAAATATAATGAAGCTGCAAAAAATCGAGCTCAAATTGTTATTGAACAACCTGGTTATAGACAATTATGGAATGGATTAGCAGTTGCAAGATTTTTAGATAATCAATTTGATAAAGCTCAAAAAACTTGTGAAGATTTTGAATCATTATTAAAAGAACCATTACCAAAAGATGATACTGAAAATTCAGAAATGATGTTATTTAAAAATCATTGTATTTATTCTCAAGGTAAAGTTGAAGAAGCATTAAAAGATTTGGATAATATTAAAGATAAAGCATTAGATAAATTAGCAATGAAAGAATGTAGAGCTAAATATTTATTTGAATTAGGAAGATTAAAAGAATCTGAAAGAGAATATCGAAGTTTAATTAAAAGAAATCCTGAATGTGTTAGTTATTATTTAAGTTTAGAAGAAGTTTTGGGTATTAAAGAAGATAATTATAAATTAAGAAAAATTTTATATGAAAGATTACAAGTTAAATATCCAAAATCTGATGCTTGTAAAACTATTCCATTAGAATTTTTAAAAGGTGAAGATTTTAAATTAGCTGTTGGTAATTATTTAAAAGAAAAATTATCAAAAGGTGTACCAAGTTTATTTGTTATTATGAAACCTTTATATAATGATTTAGAAAAACAACAAATTATTCATGAATTTATTAATGAATATTATCAAACAACTAAACATGAAGATCCAAGTACTCAATTATGGACAATTTATTATGTTGCACAACATTATAATCATTTAGAAGAATATGAACAAGCATTAAATTATATTAATGAAGCAATTGATCATACTCCAACTTTAGTTGAATTATATATGACAAAGGCAAAAATTTTAAAACATGTTGGTGATGTTGTTACTGCAAGTGAAGTAATGAATCATGCAAGATCATTAGATTTACAAGATCGATTTGTTAATACAAAGGCAACTAAATATATGTTAAGAGCAGGTCAAATTGATAAAGCTATTGAAACTTTAAGTTTATTTACCAAAAATGATGAAAATGGTGAAGGTGTTCAAGATTTACATGATATGCAAGCTTTATGGTTTTTGGGTGAACAAGCAGATGCTTATGCAAGATTAGGTAAAGATGGTTTAGCATTAAAAAGATATTTAGCTGTTATTAAAACTTTTGATGATTATTATAATGATCAAATGGATTTCCATTTCTATTGTCCAAGAAAAGGTACTTTAAGAAGTTATATTTCAATGATTCAATGGGAAGATCAATTATATGGAGATTCAAGATATATTAAAGCTGTTTATGGTGCCTCTAAAATTTATTTTAGATTACAAGATAAATTAAATAAACCACAAAAAGATGAATTTGAAGGTTTAGATGAACAAGAAATTAAAAGAATTTTAAAGAAACAAAAGAAAGAAAAATTAAAACAATTAAAAGAAGAAGAAAGAAAGAAGGCTAATAATTCTAATTCTGGAAATAATACAACTACTAAAAAAGATTCTGATCCAAATGGTGAAAAATTATTAGAAACTAAAGAACCATTAAAAGAATTGGAAAAAATTTGGAAACCAATTGGTGATCAAAATGCTGAAAATCAATTAGCATATCAAGTATCATATCAATTATATTTAAGACAAGGTAAATATCCATTAGGAGTATCATCATTAGTTAAAGCAAGAAATTTTGGTGCTAGAAAATCATGGTTAGTATCTGAAGCAGTTAGAGCAAGATATATGGTTGAAAATGATGAAAATGCACCAGCTGCTTTAAGAGCAGTACCATTAATGACTTTACCACAAGTTGCAACTGAAGGTAATATTGCAGAAGATGATTTGAATGAATATTTAGATAAATATGTTTTGGAAAGTACTGAAAATAATAGTGCAGTTAATTTTATTGATTATGCAAGAGTTAAAATTTATATGGGTGGTCAATGTGATTTATTAAAATTATTTGATAAAAAAGATTTAAAAATTCAACATATTTTTGATGCAATTGATGTTTGTAAAAGATATGAAAGAGATTATAGTGATATTTTATTAAAGGCAAAAGAAAAATGGCCAAGAGCTACTATATTTGATTTATATGTATAAGAATATATATAGAATTTTTTTTATTTAGATTTTTGAATTTTTAATTTTTTCAACTAATTGTTTATGAATTTCTTCAACTTTTTCTTTACCTTCTTTATCAGTTGGCCAACCAACACCTAAACCAGTTTCTTCATTTCGTTTTGGAATCAAATGGAAATGAACATGATCAACAACTTGATGAGCAATTCTACCATTATTTTGTAAAACATTATAACCTTCACCTTCTGGACTTTCAATATTTAAATCAGCAGCAATTGCAATTTTTTTCATAATTGGTAAAATTTCTTCCAAATGATCATCTGGAATGTTATGTAATTTAGCACCATGATATTTTGGAATAACTAATGCATGACCTGCTGCAGTTGGATAAATATCCATAAATGCTAATGTTTTAGCAGTTTCGTATAATTTTAAACATGGAATTTCTCCTTTAACGATTTTACAAAAGATACAACTCATTGTTTTGACTGTGTGTTTTTTTATTTTTTTTCTGGTGTTGTGTTTGTGAAAGTGGAGAAAAATTAAAGTTGGGATCAAAATATTTATATACAAAAAAAAAACAAAAAAAAAATCTATTAACAAACTACAGAGCCTGCCCACCGTGGAAATCCAATTGCATCTCTAATATTATCAACTCCACAATTAAAACAAACTAATCGTTCAAATCCTAATCCATAACCTCCATGACTAAATGAACCATATTTTCTTAAATCTGTATACCAACTCATTTCATCTAAATTCATATCCATTTCTTTCATTCTAGTAATTAATTTTGTATAATCATCTTCTCTTAAACTACCACCAATTAATTCACCCATTTCTGGTACTAATAAATCAAAACATGCAACAGTTTTATTATCATTATTTTGTTTCATATAAAAAGGTTTCATTCCAATTGGATAATCAGTAACAAATACTGGTCCTTTAAAAATTTCCCCTGCTAAATATTTTTCATGTTCTGATGCTAATCCATCACCCCATTTAATTGGTTTTAATTCTTTAATATTTGAAACTAATTCAACTGCTTTTGTATATGTAATTCTTGGCCATGGTTTTTCAGTTAATAACATTGACCATCTTGATTTTAATAAATCAATTTTATTATTTGAATCTCTTTTTGAATATGAATTTAATAAATCTTTTGCTGCTTCATTTTGTGGTACACTAGCTCTAATCATTCCTTCTGCATTTGACATAACATCTTCTAAAGTTTTAGTAAAAGCTAATTCTGCTTCAATCATCCAAAATTCACTTAAATGTCTATTTGTATCACTTTCTTCTGCTCTAAATGCTGGTGTCATATTCCAGACTCTACTTAATGCTGCTGCATAAACTTCTAAATGTAATTGTGAACTAACTGTTAAATATGCTTTTTTATTATTCCAAAATTCTTTATTTGATGGTGATATAACTTCAAATACTTCACCAGCTCCTTCACAATCACTACTTGTAATTAATGGTGAATTAACTTGTGTATAACCTTCATTGAAAAAAAATTGATTAATTTGATTAATTGCATATGATCTATATCTTAATACTGCCGAATTTGACATTGTTTTCCATCTAAATTGTGGTAATGATCTTAAAAATTCTGGTGTATGATATTTTTTTTGTAATGGATAATCTGATGATGATGAACCTAATACTTCAACTTTTGAACTTTCTAATTCAATTTCTTGACCTGAACCTTGAGATTTTTTAACTAATCCATTAATTTCAACACATGATCCAGTACTTAATTTCTTACCATCTTCAGGTTTCATTACAACCATTAATGATGAACTAGTTGTCCCATCAGATATATCAGCAAATGCAACATTTTTTAATTTTCGAACTGAATTAACCCATCCATTTATTGTAATTTGTGATCCAATTCTTGACGGTGAAAGTTGTTTTATCTGTTGTAATAGAAGTTTTGATGGTATCATTTCTTTTGTATTCTTCTATAAATTGTTATAATATATTATTGAAAAATTTAAGACTGAATTTTTTTTTTAATATTTTTTAGTCATGCTTGAATGTAATGTCGGACCTCCGGTGATATGTTATGCTTGTGTTCCAGCCGTGCTCATGCTGCATCCTAGAGATGTAAGTGAGTGCTTACTTTAGTCCACTGATTGTCAAACATAGCTTGTTGAAGGTTTAAATGATTACCATATAGAAGCCTTCATTTTATTTGATGATGCCAGTATTACAGAGTAGGTTTTTTTTCTAGAACATGGTAAAAGACCCACAAGATCAGGTTAGCTAATTATAATACTGTATACATTGCACCTATCATGTTGTAAATCTTTCACCCTAACCCTTATTATAAAATTATATTATTTAAAATGACATTTAATATAATATATTCAAATTCATCAGCATATTTTCTAAAAAAAGTCATCAAATAAACTAGCCACTTTGAAAATTTCAATATTTTTTTTTTTAAACTCTAAGGAGATCGATCTTCATGATGATCTTTTTCTTTCTATAGTTATAACGTAAATCTTGACGTATTGGTCATCAAAGAATACTTGATGGAACCTTAAATTTTGGTTGTCAGCATTGATAATTACAGCATGCGTATACTTTTATTATATAGATGATCATTTGGTCTGTAACATAATGAACGTGTACATAAAGTTGGAACTACCTTAAAGTACAATAAGAACCTTAATAAACTTGTTGATATGAATTGATCATCTTTTGAAAATTCTATTTGCTTGCGAGGTCGACGTATTAACGTATTTTTATTTCAGTTGAACTTTGAGTAACGTTGCAATGATGCTCAGTACCACTTCCTATATATCACAACTACATTTTTCCGCCACCTTGTTAGAATTAGTTGACAAAACTTAAGAATTGCCAGTTAACTATGACCTATAGGTAGTTATCACTGGAAATGGAAAGTATGCATGTCATTTTTTTTACCCATCCTGTGAATTACGGAACTGTGAAATGATAATGATTCGTTCATGAAATATAGTACTTTAGTAAATTTCACGCACCATAAATAAATAGTATATGTATGCAGTTCTTAATTAAAATTTAGCAATCTAAAAACCGTAATAATACTTTTACTTTCTTATGATATCAAAACTTAATCTTTTTTTCATACACATATAGTTTATGCTAGCTATTACAAGTACATATTGTCTCCACATCTAAGATTCTCGGCGCCGCACTGTCTCCGATTTATCGGAAGGTGCCTAATTTTTTTACTTCAAACTGCCCCTTAACTAGACTGAATTTAGTCAGTCTCGGTTATTGATGATTTTTTTAAGGGTTAAAAGCAAACCTATCGTACGTAATCATCAAAATGTATCATCATCATCATTATTTTTATTTTTGTTCTAATGTGATAAAATTAAATTAGATTTACGTTTTGATGTATCCATCATCTCTTTAAATCTTTGAATATACATGTTTAGTTCACAGGCATCTCTCGGATAAACCTTAAAACCAAACAATACAGAGAAGAACGTCTTTGCCATGGAATAACCTAGATTGTTAGAAAAACAATCGTTCAGCTTTTCATTTGATATATGGATTATTATATGATCCGAATATCACGAATTGATAATCCATTTGAGATTGTATATATATAAAGTCTTTTTGTACCCTGTGATTAGAGTTGAAAAAAAGAAATCTATTCACCTAGTAACTTTAAACATTACCGAAGTATATTTATATTACATCTTAAATACGTAATCATTACTTAAACCTCTTATTGCACTATTGGATTATAAATACTTGCCTCTCTTTAAATACCACTCAAAAAGTTAATCTAAAATACATTATAAAAAATGCCAATTTTCCTTTTAAAAATTTTCTTGTCTTTTAATTATACATTTTTTTTTTTGAGACATAATAAACTATTTACAAAAAATGTCATCAACATCGTTAAATCTAGATGATTGGAAACAAAGATTAATCGGCAAAAAACTAGTTAATGATGAAAAGGTATGTTTTAATTAATTTTTTACTTTCTTGTAAATCCTAAAGACAAACTAGTTAGTTTTTACGATGAAGAAAGCAAGAAGCAAGAAATACAAAAATACTAACCATTATAACAGAACTACAACAATCAAACTACGTTTTTACTAAAAGATTTACCAACTCATCACCAAATTGGTATGTCTCTTGAAACTCTTCCCGAGGAAGAAGAAGTATCTTATCATGATAATAGACTTAGTATAACGGTTGATGAACTTTGGATCGTCAAATCAGTAGCAATATTCTAGTTTAGTAAAAACTAAAAAAAAAAAAAAAAATACTAATAATACATATACTTTTTCTCTTTTATATTTTATATTTTAACTATTAATCCAAGATGTAACTTGCCTAGCTCCCATTCTTGATGCAAAACGTAATGATTGTGTTCCCATTGGGAAATAACTAACTGTATACCAAATAGCAGCAACAATTTGAACAATAATAGCTAATAATGTTAAAATTGTACTTTTCCATCCTAAACTAAACATTAAAGTTGCAAAAATTGATCCAAAATAGGCTGCTGTAAATGCCAATCTACCTGGTGATAATACATGTTTTAAAAATGATAATGGACCTTGTAATGTTGCAAAAGATATAATAAATAAAATTGATCCAAGTGTCCATAAAACTGCAAATTTTCTTGGTTTAATTGCTAATACTGGTAAAATAAAAAAACATAATGCAAAACATGCTGCTGCTCCTAATAAACAAATTCCAAAAATTAATAATCTATCCCATCGAGATACTAATTTTTTGTTAGTTTTATTATATTTTTAATAATTATTATAATACTTACATGTAAACCATGATGGTTCTTCAACAATATCTGGTTGGTCTCTAGGTTGTGATGATGATGATGAATTATCCGAACGTTCAGAGATTGGCAATCGTATATTTTGATTATCACCAAAAGGATTTAAACCTCGAATTGTTGACATGAAATTTGATGCTACTGATGATGATTGCTGGGATATTTGGTCCACATGAGCAGAAGGTAGACTATTTCTCCACGTATTAAGTTGTTGTCGAAATGCGTTTTCACTCATGATATGTATATTCTATATGTTTTTTTTTTTTTTTGAATGATTTGGTATTTATTAATAGAACCTCTTTTCTTTTTGGTATAAATACTCTTGAATCTGTCGTATAAATTTTTATTCTTTTTTTATTAAACAATTTCTGTCGTCACACACAAAAAAAAAAATAAAGCTTTGATTTTTTTTTTACTTTTGGTAATCAATTATTTTATTTTTCCCAACGGAAGCTTTTTATTTTATTTTTTGGATTTCTAAACGCGCTAAGGAACGATTTTATTTTTTGGGGGGTTTTCTTTTTTTCTCGTCTCTCTGTTCCGACATTCCGATCACCTTATAATTCTGGCAGCCACTTTTTTATTTATTGACTCCTTTATACTCTATATATAAAACGCTATCTCCACACAAAAAAAAAAAAGACAGTCATATATATATTTTTTTTGTTTTTTGTTCTCAACTTATTTTTTTTTATTCTTAACAACAACTTTTTTTTTTTCCTACATCAAACAACCAAACGACCAAAAAAAAAAAAAGAGAAAGACATATTATTAACTTATAAGAATATGACACCAGATACTTATATCAAGTCTGAACCAGACGATGATTATTATTTCAATAACAACAATTATTACAACAACAATCGACCCAGTAGTTATACAACACCTTCACAAATGCATCAACAACATAATAACAATAATCAACAAGATTTATTATCAAGATCAGTACTTACAAGAGGTTTTAGTTCATTTGATGACCATTCAAATTCAATGATTGATGATAGTGATTTATTAGATTTAGAAGGTTTAAATTCTCCAGAATTAAATCCTTATACAATTCCAAATTCATCATCACATCTTGGTCCTCCACCACCAGTTCCACCAAATAGTACAACTTCAAATGCTCATGCTATGGCTGCTGCAAGTATTGGATTTTCATCAACACCAACCAGACCTATTTTAACAGGATCATATTCAAAAATGGGTTCAACTCCTCCAATACCAGAATCTACTTCACCATTTGATGATTTTATGTTGGCTAATACTCGTATTCCAAATTCTCGAAATAATAATAATAATAATAGTAGTAATAATAACAATAGTAATGGAATGAGAATAAGTTCACCAAGAACTGATTTTCAAAGAGTTCAAAATATGAATAGTAATAATTCAACACCAGTTGGATCTTATGAATATGCAACAAGTCCACCAGTTGGTACACCAGGAACTTCACATTTAAAAAAGAGTACTACAGCAGCAGGTGCAGCAGCTTCACCAGATGATAAACAACAATTATTATTAGCAGAAAGAAGACGAAGAAGAAGAGAAAGTCATAATGCAGTTGAAAGAAGAAGAAGAGATAATATTAATGAAAAAATTAGAGAATTAGCAGAATTATTACCAGATGCATTTTTATTAGGAAATCAAGATCCAAATAATTATACAGTAATGACTAAAGATGAAAAACCAAATAAGGGTACTATTTTAAGTAGAAGTGTGGATTATATTCGTCATTTACAACAAATTATTGATGAACAAAATAGAAGAGAATTAGATTTTCAAGAACAAGTTCATAATTATCAATCACAATTAGGAATTCCTTTAACAGAATTTGGTTATACAAGTGCAGAGAGTGCTTTAAGGAAAGCTGGTATTGTACCACCACAACCTCAACAACAACAACAAGTTCCACAACAACAAGAAGATCAAAATAATCAAGATCAGAATTCTCAACAACAGCAGCAACAACAACAACAATTATCAGAAATGGATATGCAATATTATAGACAAAATCCTGATATGTATTCACAGTGATTCTATTAAAATTATTATTATTATTTATTTATAATTATTTTTGCATTGTTTCTTTAATTTATTATTTTGATACACTTGGAATGAAAGAAAAAATTACATCAACTCTTCAAAGCATTGATATTGTTATTTGCATTTATAAAGAGATTTTTTTTTTTTTCCTCTCTTGTTTAGTCAAATGAACGAATACTACTAACCACTCCTGCCGCCTTTTTTTTATTCTTCTAATTATTTGTTCCTTTATTTTATTATTATTTATGGAAATTTCATGTTTTTATGGGTAATTTATTTTCATGTTATCGTTATTTTATTTATCTAGACTTTAGTTTTATATACAATTGTTTTTTAATTACAATAATTTTTTTTTTTTTTTTGAACTCAATTTTTTTTAACAAAAAGGCGTGTTAAATTTGTATTATTTGTAATGATTACGTGAAAAAAAAGGGAAATGATTTGATTGTAAAAGATGAATCCAAATGACTCAACTATTGCATTAACAGAGCTAGAATTACCCCGTAATTACAATTTTATTCTAATCTATCTATCCAGTAACATGGACCCCAAAAGTATACAAAAAAAAAAAAAAAAAATGAATCAATTCTAATACGTTATTCTATTAGGTAGCAAATGTTATCAATTTTTTTGCCACTGTAGATTTGATTCAATCTAAGACCAAATTAATATATCTACTCTAACCTAGTATATAATTTGTGGGTTTTTAGCGTTTTCCCACCCCCAGTTTTTTATTTGACGTAATGCTCTTAACCTACCAAGGTAAGTGGCTTAAAAAAAATTTAACTAAAACTAATTATCTTGTATAATTGGCTAACTAAATTAAGACTATTAGTATAAGCAGTTAGTTAATGGTGTAGCTTTTTACGTTTTTTGGTATGATGATGCATCCAAAAATTAAAAAAAAAAAAAAAAAAAAACCTTGTTGACCTGCATGAGGCTTTGTTGATTAGACAAAAAAACGTGGGGAAAATCGGATGATAATATTAGGCTGCTGAGTTACGGTAGCTTAGCAGCTTAGCTAATAGTGGTGTGTAATCGATTGGTACGGTATGTTTGAAAGATAACGGCTTTTTCTTATAAATGTTGGAATTAAGAGCTTTACAGTATACCCGTGTCATGACTGCAGTGCAAAGAGTTTGTGAAAGATCAATTGGTTCTTTTTTTTTAATACTATCCTGGCTTTGTACTGTACTGTACAAGTTGTACGCTTGAAGTAGAAAATTGATCAACAAAAGAAAACGCGTTGATCTGTTAATACCAGTTAAGGATGTGTAAATCTGAGTGTTTCAGATCTTTGAAACAAAAAAGTAAATCCCTTTTTTTTTTGGCCCAGCTTTGTAGTTGATTGACAATCATTCTGATAAAAATATCAATCAAGTTGATTTACTGGTGAATAGTATAGCTTTATAGGGGTGTAAAAAAAAAAATCTGACTTAAGCTCTATCAATAATGTTAATAAACTTGAGACTCAATTTTTGCCACAATTTTTATAGATCAATGTGATACTATTTGTGTTTGAAAAAGAAAGAAAAAAATTATTATTTCAATTACATGAGTCTACAATAGATGTATATGAATAGATCAGATACAAACAAATGCCTGTGTATTGATATATATTATGCAGTATAACTTGGTGCTGGTTTTTTTTTTAAAAAAACTATAGTAGCAAAGATAAACTTATAATAGATAGTTTGAAATTCACTCGACTACACAAATATCCATATTCAAGATGTTTTTTTTTGGTTTTTTTTAGCATATGAATACGATATCATGCATATGCTCATGCGGCTTAATGATAAACAATCGAGGCTTGACATGATCGATCGATATATCTGATATATTACCATCTATATAAAGTGGATTATCAATAGTCATACTATTACAGATCAATGTCTTTATAAACTTGGGTACCGTACTAAATAAAAAAAAAAATAAGGAAAAACTATTGGTTGCTCATATTTGTCAATATTTTATACATTGGTATCTGATAGATATATATCACCTCCTTAATTTGTAGCTTATACGATAAGGAATGCTTCCAAACAAAAAGATCTACTTGAAATATTTTATGTACTAGCAAACTACAGTAACAGTTCAAACTATCCAGCTCATAACCAGTTACACTTTATTAAAGAAAACAGAAGCATCATTGATTAACTGTACTAATAATGTGTAGTATTTCGAATTAATGGGGTCATTAAATAAATGACTTAGCCTTTTAAACCTTTCTTCTTTACTTAGCCTTTTTATGTAGATCATATGGTTTACATCCGATATGATATAGTTACCAATGATTTATGGATAAGTGTCCTGGGCTTTCTTTTTAAAAAATTATTTTTTATGCATGGAACCGAGAATATTTATTATTCGGGAAGAAAAAAAAAAATAAATAAATATTAAAATCTTTAAAAGGGATATTTTTGTTTTGTTATGATGAGATGAATGTATTTTTTTTTAGATAGTTAGAGTTTATTTGATTACCAAAGAGTTGACATGATCAAGAACATAGACCATATACCTGTAGATAAACGGAGATAAAACGGGTGAATAGGGATATAGTGTATATTGAGTTGTCTTTAGGATAAATTGGAACTTACAGCTGCTTTCTGATATCGTATTCTGGGGAATATCGACATGATCATAGAGGACTGTTCTACATCTAGAGCTAAATTTATATATAGAACCGCCTTGATGGTATGAGATAAATGATCAATAAAATTTATGTAATCTGATCTGGATATCTTTGAATCTTTTATTAACATAAAAATATGACGGTAAAAAAGATGTTCCATTTTAGATATATATTCTTGAGTTGCTTATCCAAAGTATGGCAACCAAATTCTTGTTTTTAAGTTTCTTTTTAGTTATTCTTTTATATCTAGATTTATATAAAAATCAGTATTTTGGGGATTGTTTATAGAGGATGATGTATAACTATTTTCTATTTAACAAGTTATGAGCTCATTTTATCAATAATTTGAGCGTATCGAGATAGGGATCCCGAAGTACATGAATGTAGTATTTATGCACTAACTCCTTGTACCGGGTTCTTTAATATGTACTTGTATAAATTATAATGTATACCCCCTAGGCGCATGTAATTTCTTTAATACGGGGTTTTCAAAGAATGCATGAACCCGTTCAAGCATGAAGTGTAAAGTAGATCAACCACTAATACACTAACTTACTTGTAACCTTACTGGTTTCCTTACCACTGGTAATATCAATGAACTTGATTTAAATCTAATCGACAACTATATATCCTGGATATAAAGACGGTTTTAGAAGGATATCTCTTTTCAAGGATTTTATACCTAGAATACGAGATTCTCGTAATCATATTATTCACAGAATGAGATCTTTTTTTTTTGATCTGAGACTCTAAATTCTTGTTTTTTGTTTTAAGCTTATAAAGACTCTGATCACTGTTGACTAAAGCCTTTTTTATCTACACTTTAACCCTCAGAGATGACCTTAATGATCCTCTATTAAATTTACCCTTGTAGATAAAGTAATAAACGAAGAAGAAGCCTTATCGGTGGATAATTGATCCGAGAAAGGACAACTAAGCTTGTTTATACTGAGGTTTAATTAGGTTTTATGATAGTCATGTGTGCAGAGTTCCAGAACTATTAAAGCCTAACTAATGATAAACATGCTTCTCAACTTTTTTTAAATAGAGCCTTAGTATGGATGGATGTATAAGCTGAAACGGATCTTTTTCTGGGGTTATCAAGTTTTACCTGCAGTAGGAGTAGGATGATTATCAATTTCATATCTGAGTCAAAAAAAGGGAGTTTTTTTTCTATGAACAAATACTTTTTTTTATTGATCATCGATTCTCATCTATCATGCTTTTTGGATGCTCGATTTGATAGACAAAGTTTTATTCTTTAAATTATACGTTTTTTTCTATAAAGAAACAAAAAAAAGTAAAAAAAAAAGACTGATGATCAAGATGGTGTTTAATTTACTCAGTATTCCCAGTAACCAAGTAAAACTGTAAGATATTGTAGGTTTAAAGTGATTAGATAATAATCCCTAACTTTTATAACAAATATAAGAAATATTTCAGCTATTCTTAAAACAACTTACGGACACTATAGGTTTTATAAAAAAGTAAATTAAATCTATCTAAAGATCAAATTCAAGATAATTGATATAAAAAGAGAACCTGACAAAAATCATATGTTAAATTTTCATCCTTGGATCTTGGATTACTCATGCTAGTATAATAATATATCATCAGCTCTTAGATCATCAAAAAAAAAAAAAAAAAAAAAAAAAAAAAAAAAAAAAAAAAAAAAAAAAAAAAAAAAAAAAAAAAAAAAAAAAAAAAAAAACCTCGAGAGCTTGAATATCTTCTAGGTTATAGACATAGCAACTAATGAATCTTCATGTCAAGTGGTTCACTAATAAGAGAAGCTAAGTGTCAGTTATATTTTCATGTAAAAGATATCTGATACTAGGTTTATATTACATGTATACCTGGTAGATGACTAGATGATGTGCACTAGTAGTGTTCTACTACATGTAGCTGTTTTGAATTGAGGGGTATCTTGTTAGATAATTTCTTCGACTTAGTTTGTGAGCACTTACGATTATAACCCTGGATCCTACCAAGTAATTGTCAATTCATGCATGTCAAGAAACTGCAATGTCAAAAATTATTTTCTATGTGCACAAGGGTATCATGATCTAATTTCAATATATAGTTCTATTTTTAAATTGTGGGGTAACCAAAAGAATCAATCCGGGTTGCGAAATGAACACAGCCGTGCATTTAATTATATGATAACTTATCTTGGAGTACAAGATACGTGCGAGACCTATCTAATAGTATATTATAGTAGTATATTATAGATGTATATTGTATTTGAAATTGGTATAATATCTAATTGAAGTGCTTAGTAGGACCTTAAAGAAGTTTCTCAGTAGCGTTAATAGATTATACTAGTTATAATTAGATGGCAGTTTTGACTATTCTTGTACTGATGATGGTAGCTGTAAAAGGTCTGCTATACACTAGTTAAATTGATTTTAAAGCTTAAACACTAAGCTATAAGTTATATCTACAGTATGCTCCAGTAAATTGTCTCTATTTATATTATTCTAGTGAAAGTTACGGTTGTATATATCAATGATAATTTAGTTAGTATTGTCTTTAGTAATCTTAAAATCATCAGTCTAAGCTATAATACAGTTATCATTCGAAATTATTATTATTACATTAGTATCATTTATTGCATACCATAGTAGGAAATCGATGTGCTAGCCTTGAACTTTCCATGGCAGCACTTACTAGTTTTATTTCTAGTAGTCTATATATCGATGTATTGTAGCCAAGACATCAAAAGATTACAGTAAATTGATATAAAAAATCTCAATTGCAATTGCAACTACATAATGTCTTAAGTTATAAATGCTTTGTGTATTATTATAGCTAACTAGAAAAGAAAAACCCATTGAACTGTCTATCTATCAATGCCTCTAGTAATATTGTATCGATATATAAATCTAAGTTCAAGAGTTAAGAATTTGCCATGGATTATTTCGATTAATACTACTTGAAGCTGCCAACTTTGCAACTCAGCAACTACTGTAGTGTTAGGTACAATTCAAGAATTCTATAATTTTAATATATGTTTACAATTGATTTCAAGCGATTACATGCATGGATTGTATTATTACTTGCATCTACATAGCAAATCAACCATGGTAAAATTTTTCCTATACTGGCTGAGGTTTTAGCAATTCTATATTAAGCTGTACCAAATTAATATGTATCCGGGAACTCAAAAACTAAATGTCTCGGCTCACTTTTTTTTTGAGTTATATATATGTATCCATGGACGGATAGATACATTAAATGTACACTCAGTACAAGTACTATTTTTGCATACCCAGCCATCTTTAAGAAACCCTAGTAATAATATTAATTGAAATCTAATTTAAGAATTAGCAAGCCACTCAAGATTCTTTTCAACTTTGGGCATTTTTATAATACTATACCTACAGTGTACAATTGTACAAAGTCACTCTTTACCATGGATATACTACTATGAAACAAATGATTTAACAACAACAACAACAACAATTATATACAAATGAGTACACAAACGGTTCTTCCTTTTCGAAAACAATGCACAGGGTTATTATAACTGAGATACTCGAGTGAAATATAAATAAAAGTATCTCAATTCAACAATGCATTTAATTGTAAATAAAGAACAGAGTATCCCAGCTCTCTACTTTAAAAAAATATGAATTTTATATTTATTTAAATAAGCTGAAAGTGACGGTTAACAAATATTATACCCCTAGGAAAAGCTCGTTTACACAGTGTCAAAGTACCACTCACCATTGAATTAAAGGTTTTCAAAAACCTAATTATTGTTAACCTAAGCCTATTTTAATTTACCAATATTTTGGTACCATTTGGTACCTTAAGTACTCTGGTACATTTCTAAGACAAAAGCTACCCGCTATTAAAGTTGAAATTAGGCTCAAAACCCTATTACTGTAAGTCTGTACCAGTGGTGTATATAATACCAGGTAGACCTGTAGGGATGTATATTATAAGTCACTTTAAGCTGCAATGCAACTCATTCATTGAGTTATACACTTAGTAGCCAACCCTAACACATTCCTTAGCAGTTTACATAATATTAATAATTTGACATCCGTTAATTCTCTTCATAGATCATATTATAATTGGATATCTAGTCGTCCTCTCCTCAATATTGAGAGAAGTTCGTCAAAATCACTGCTAGACCATGATGGCAACCACAACTTTACTTTCACTGAGTACCGAGTATCCTAGGGTAAAAAAAGATCTACCATAAAATTTCCTATTCCTGTATTACGCGATAGTTAGTGCCACAAAACACCGATTATTGGAATTCACGCTATGGCAAGACTTAGAGTTTTTTTGACAGATGGATGCCTTTAAGCTTGCCTAACATCGATCGGTTTGAGTTTAAAAACCCGATCTTAACACAGCTTAAAGCGTTTGTTTACTTTCAAGACGCGTTTCGGCATTCTCCAAATCTCGGGTGCTTTAACATCGATTCAACTAACAACATTATCATTGGAACGAATAATATCTACATTGACAGTTATATACTGAGTCAGGAATTACAAAATTAGTCTATTTTTAACCTTCTCGAATTGTGATAAATACATGTAGCAAGACTAAAAAAAATAGTAACACTTATGTCAAGTTTTGTAGCTCGAGTAACATGAAAAACCCTGCCATTTAATTTTTATTTTTTCTTTCAACAATGTGTCAATTAAATTGATAGACAGCAAATTAATAAACAAATTACTTATTTTACTTGTATGATTTCTCTTAGTATAATACTCGGTGACTTTCATTACTCAAAAAAATCATGGTATCTTTAACACTAAACGTGTCCAACAGCACTTGTCATAGTAACACATAAAGCTCATTGACAATTTTAATAATAGACTACTAGCTATGTTATAAGTTGACCCTTAAATTTTTCACAAAAATATTATTTTACACATGGTTGACATCACTCAAGTATAATTAAGGCTGGCTTAATTTATTGTCAAAGTCATTACCAATATTTAATAAAGAATCATAATGCTTAGACTGATACTGTGACTTGATTAAAATATTATTTTTGATTTGAAAAATATTATTACAACAGTCTAAGCTAAATTTAAATTGGAATTTTAGACACTGGAAGTAATGTAAATATAATATTTTATACAGAGACAAATTTTGTGTTCATTGATTAGACATCATATATTTAAGCAGCGAGATATGATAACAGATTCACGAATAGATAAAGCATATCGATAGGTCTAACCTTTGATGGACAGAGTAGATATTGATGAGTTTGTATTTTTGAATATACAATTCAGAGGAGAATTAACGAAATAGACAAATAACTTTACTATAATTAGGCTAAGTATTCAGATGATTTGAAAAAAATCCAGGTGGCATAGTGAGACTTGATAATAAAACCTGATGGCAGGTTGTTAAAAAATATTGCCGGTTCTACACTTAGTAGTCATCACAGTTTATGTACACACTATGGACAGAAAATAATACTTTCAATATGTCAAAATAATATAGAACAAAATAGCTCGTGTGCCCTCATTGTGTAAATTGCTTATTTTTAGACTCTTAAATAAATAATACATGAAGAGAATATTTGTAGATCAATTTTAAAAAAATAATATTTTGATGGAGATGATGATGATAACAAGGTGAAGGAAGGTTAAGCTGACAATTATTATAATTATATTTTACCAATCAACCAACTGCAGACTTTTATTAATACGTCAACAATCTTTCATAAACATATCAACAAGATTTTCGTTTATCATCAAAATAACGAGAATAAAAATAGTTAATACTCTCGGTTAAACTATATCTAAATAATAGAAAAACGTATTAGTCTACTACTTAGTTAGCGTAAAATTACTAAATTCGTTGTTCTGGTATTATTTTCAAAAAAAAAAAGAAGGTTGGAAAAAATATTATTATAATTTTTTTTTTCTTTCTTACCACGGACTAGTTTTTTTCTAACAAAAAAACAAACAAATAAACACACTCAAAAAAAAAAAAAAAACTCTAAAAAATTTCTTCCTCGATCAGGTTTTTTACATCTTTCTTTCCACTACTACTCATCTTTTAACTATATTCTCACCATAGTAACAACAAAAAAAGGTCATCTCTATTTTCATTTATAAAAACAACTCATATTCCGGTCAATTCATTTTTTTTCTTTTCTCTTTTTTGAAAAAACTTGATCAACAAATTTCAATACAAACAATATAACGCGTTTTTTTCACTTTAAACCAAAGAACAGAAAGTACCAATTATGGTTGATAATAATAATAACGATACGAAAAATGAAAATAGTACTGCAGCAGAAACAACCACAAATGCACGGAATATCAGTGTTAATGCAAGTATCATGCAATCAACTGCACCTCCTACAACACCAGAAGAACAAAGTCAATCTACAAGTACAATTTTAAGTAATAGTAAGAATAATAGTACAACAACATTAGAAACTACCACCAATACAGCAACACTAGATCCTAAATATTATGATGCTAATGAAAATCCAAATGAGAGTGATATTGATGATAATAAAATTACAACACCAGTAACAACAGAAGAAAAATTTGATTTTAATAATTCAACAATAACGTCAGATCAAAGTTTTAAAAGTATAAACAATAAATCAATTGAAACTATAGTAATAGATTCAAGTGATGAAGAAGAAGAAGCATTAAAACATGATGAGCAAGATGATTTAACTATGGGAACACCTCAAGCAAGGCAAAGAATTTCATGGACTCAAGATTTAATTAATAGAATACCATTATTAGGTAGAGCTAAATCGGAATCGGTTGTTGGTGGGGTAAATCCAGTTAATCGAAATTTATTAGCAAAATCTTTATTACAACAAGATGATGATTTAAATAATGATGAAGATTTACATATTCCAGCACCAACTAGACATCATACTATTCATACAACAACCCAACCTTCACCAAAATTAAATAAACAAAGTGAGAGTGATAATCAAGAAGATTTAAGTAGCCCAACAAGTCGATCAAATAAAACTAAAGAATTTCATCGAATTAGTGAAGAAGTTGAACGTATTCTGTGTAAAGCAAAGCAACAATTAACTGTAAGTATTTTACCTTTTATGAATTTTGAATGCAATAAAAAATTTGCTCAATTGTGTTTTAAGAATATCAATTTATTGATATGACGAATAAAATTGGGCTATTTTTATGCATTTTCATAATTAGATTAGTTGACTATTATGGTGGCTGGTCAAAGTTTAAAAAAGATGATGAAAATTTGGTGGTGATGAAAAAAAAAAAATGGAAAGGCTGGTTCACAGGTTTTTGAGCAACGCGCATGGCATTTTTTTTATGCACCAGCACCGTTAATTTTTTTTTTTGTGTATCTAAGATCTGAGATCTGGGGCTGCTTAAGCAGTTCTAAGATCTTACAGTAGATCTTACAAAAACAAAACAACAAAAAAAAAGGTGGCCAGGTTTAAAGAAAACTTAGACATGCAGCAGCCTCAAAATAATAAAAATTTGTAAACAACAAAATTTCATTTAATCACTGAATGGCACTTTGAGTTACATGGGGCGTTGAAATTTAAGCTTATAAGCTTAATAATTTACAACGCAAACGGGAATGGGTTGATCAAATTTTGTATTATTACTGTTTACGGATTTGTTTACCTCTCCACCCGATTTTTTTTTTTCCTTTGAACTAACCATTCATTAAAAATAATTAATAATTTTTTTAAGTTCAAGGAAAATAATTTTTACTCTGTGTTGTGTGTGACGAGATTTTTTTTTTTACCAAATTTTTTCTTCTCATCTTTTTTTACTCTTCCTCATCATTATATTATTTCCATCAACTTGGATAAATTTAACAATATACTAACAAACAATAATACAGGAAATGGATGATTATTTATCAACGACACAAAATCAAGACAATAATTTAAATATTCATATACGAGATTCTGGTATTCAGCATTCAGATGAAGAAAACAATCCAAATCATTTTAATAATCAATATGGTATACCATTAAATTCACCATGGAGAGAAAATACTAGTAGAAAAAATAGTGATAATAGTTCGATACACAATTCTAATAATAACAATAATAACAATAGTCCAGGGTTACAACCAACTAGTTCATCATCAAATCCTAATAGTTCAAATAATCGACATTCAATTGCACCATCATTAGTTAATAGAAGTTCATTATATTCACAATATTCACCAGTTTTAGAAAAAGCAACACAAGTTGAAATAGCATCAACAAATACTGGTAGCATTACAACAACTGATACAAGTAGTTCGAGTCAATTAAATGTATCAGTAGGTAGTAGAAAAGTTAGTGGAGCAAGTCATATTGATGATAATAAAAGTATTAATGATAGTGATGCATCAAATTCAGTTTATAATAGTTCAATGAGTACAAAAAGTGTACAACGAAATATTAGTTTGAAAAAAGTTCGAGAAAGTACTCATCAATTAGAATCATTATTAAATCAAATTCAAGAATTAAGAAGATCAACAAGTGAAAGACAACAATTAACTGAACAATTAGAAAATCCACCTCAGCAACCACGTCAATCTTCTACTAATCAAGCTTCAGTACCAACTCCTCAATATACAAAAACTAGAAATGAACCAAGTAGCCCAGAAGATTATTCATCATCAAATTTTGATCCTTATTCTGTAAATCAACAAACACCACCTCATAGTGCACCAAATTCTTCATCAGATTCACCAAAACCTATTAATACTAATATAGAAGAAAAAAATCAATTACCAACTGATTTACCATTACCAGCAAAACCACCAACACCACCATTAAATAGATCAATTTCATCAATTGAAAATGTTACAGCATGGGTTCAATCTACTAATAATAATAACAATCAAAAATCATCATCAGATACTAATGAAGAAACTACGGGTATAGTAAATACTAAAGAATTAAAAACTCATAATAGATCATCATCATTACCATCACATTCACATCCAACAGAATTATTAAGAGATAATAGTATAAGTACAATTGAAACTAATACAAATACAGAGGATGAATTTGATGGATTAATGAATTCATTAGATGGGTATAGAAATAGGTTAAGTGCATTAAATGAGGGTCAAGAACCACCAGCAAGTACATTAGGGTCAATGAACCCTCCAACCCAAGCAACTACCACTAATGATCAAAATAATGAAGATTTTCAATTCCCAAGTTCACCATTTGGTAAACAAATTGGTGTACCACCACCATCAAGACCAATTCCACCACCTCCACCTCCACCACCAACTTTACCACCATTAAGTTATTCATGGCAACAACAACCAACATTAAAAGATGAAATGGATTCATTATTAGATATTCCACCACAAGCACCATTTTTAGAAAAACAAGATTCAAGAGATTCAAGTGCAGCAGAAAGTTTTAGAACTGCTCAATCACCTGGTGATAATAATTTTGAAAGTGATTTTGAATTATCAAGAGATTTATTACCATCACCAATTTTATCAGATGATTTATTAAATAGTAATAATAATAATGAAAATTTAAATGAAATACCTCATAGAGATATTTCAAGAATTAGTACTGATACTACAGCATCATCAACGAGTCCATTAAATTTGAAAAAAACTATTACAAATGAATCTCAAACAAGTTCTATTTTAACTCCTTTACAACAAAATACTGATTCAAGAAGAAAAAGAATTAGTTCATATCATCAACAGCAACAACAACAGAAAAGAAGTGTATCAGGATCTTCAACAACAAGTCGACCATTACCTGAACCACCAGCTGGTAATTCAAATACAAGACCAGTATCATCTTTTAAACAACGTCCTGTTACAAGTAGAACTGAATCAACTAATTCATCAAAAACTGCAAAAAGATATAGTATAGGTGTTGAATCTAATGCAACTGCAACTCCTTATAATACTTATGAAAGTAATAATAATAATAATGTTGAATATGGTAGTTCTGGTGGTAATGATTATCAACAATTTTTAGATGAAAATGAACCTTTAATTGGACAATCTTCTACAAATAAAGATGAAAATACTAGTAGACCAGCATCTCAATTAAGAAGAAGTTATGATGGTTATTCAAGAGGTAGTAAAAAATCAAGAGATAAAAAAGATAAACAAGATAAACAATTACCAGTTCAAAAAGATAGGAAAAAATCTAAAGATAAAGAAAGAAAGAAAAGTGGTGCTGGTAATAATTTACCAAAAATGATGGATGGTAAACCAATTAATTCATCATCTAATACAAGACCATTTTCACAACCAAATATTGAAAGATTAATGAATATGGCAGATGAAAGTTTTAAATTAGAAGAATTGGATTTACCACCAGATGAACGTCATTTATTAGAAAAATTCGTTGATGCATTAAGTAAATTATCAGTTGAAATTAATTTAGATGAAAGAAAAAAAGTTGAAGGTAGAAGAAGATTACAAAATGCTTTAAGTGCCATTGAAGGTTGGATATAATATATATTTTTTATATAATAATTTAATTTATTTCTTTAAAATTATAAACTGCTTTATCTTCATCATATTCAATAACTCCACCAGGATAAGCATAATCTGCTAATTCTTTTGTTGGATGTGTTTCAGCCCACCATCCATGTAATCTTTTATTCATTTCATGATTTAATTTCCAATCCATTTTTTCACATATCCATTCAACAACATCATCACATCCACCTGCAAAAGTAATATCAAATTCATTATCAGTTACTCCATGTTTATTTATATAAATTTGAGGAATTGTTGATGGTACTACTCTAATAATTTCACTAACTGGTGCAACTTTTAATGATGTACCAATACAAATAACTAAATCACATTTTTTGGCATCACCATTAGGTCCTAATAATAAATCATCAAATCTATCCGGTAATGATTCTCCAAAAAATGTAATATCTGGTTTCATAATACCAAAATAATCATCTTCTTTAATATTTTTTTTCTTTAAACATTTAGGACATTTAGCTACTTGACCTTGTTTAATATCATTATAAACAAATTCTCCATCAACTTGATATTTACATGTTTGACATGATGCAGTTGCAAAACTTCCATGACATTGAACTAATTTTTCTGCTGGTATACCTGCATTACCTTCAACATTATCAATATTTTGTGTATAATTTCTTAATAATTTTCCTTTATCATGTAATAATTTTATGAATGCATGAGTTGGTGTAAATTTATCATGTTCTGGTAAAATTTCTCTAGCAATTTGATAGAAAATTGATGGATCTTCTCTGAATAATCTAATATCAAAAACTTCTTGTGCATCATTTAATCCTAAATATTCTAATTTTTTATATAAACCATCTTTAGATCTAAAATCAGGAATACCTAATGATGTTGAAATTCCTGCTCCTGTTAAAACTAAAATATTACTACAATTTTCTAAAATTTTTATTAAATGTTCAATTTTTTTGGGATATGGTAATCTTCTTCTTGCTTTCATATAATGATTTAATGCTAATGGTATAAATGGTCGAAATTCTTCTTCATTATATTTTTTTAAACTTTCAATTGGCAATGGAAATCCTAATACTGATAAAATCATTGATGGAGTATATTTCTCTTCTTTTTGTTCTTCACCATATTTATACATAAATTCTAATGGTCCATTTTCTGATAAAAAAGTTCGTAATTCTGTTATAATTTCATTTGTTGGGGTAATTCTTTCAATTTTTTGTTCACCAATTGGTACATCTAAACTATCTTCTAATTCTTTAATAATTTCTTCTTGCCTTTCTGTAAATTCAGGTTCATCATCTGAACTACTATCACTATTATTATTTTCATCACTACTATTACCACTCGGCTGTTGTTCATCTTCTTCTTTAATTTCTTCTTTAATTTCTTGTTTAATTATTTCTTCATTTTTAACATTTTGTTGATCATTTTCTAATATATCAGGTATAACAACATTTTGTAATCCATCTTCTTCATTATCATGATTATTAGTATTATTATCACTTGTATTTCCACTATCAATAACTTCTTTTTTTAATTCTTTTTCTAATTTTTCAACTACTGGATCAACTAATGGTTGAATATTATCAAATGCTGAAGTTGAGGTTTGTGAAGGAATCGGGGTTTGACTTAGTGAATCAACAGTCGGACTATCTCTTTCTAATAGATCATCAAGTTCTTTTTTCTGTTTTTTTAATGATGGTTCTTCCATTGTTAGTATTATTATATTTTTGGTGTTAGTAAAATTCCAAGAGATCAAACAATAAAGAAGTCTCTTCTTTTTTGAAATATTCAAGATAAACTGATAATGTGGTGTTAGAAAATGTTTTAAAGATGTCGTGATGAAAAAAAAAAAAAATTACAAAAAAAAAATGTTTATTGGGTAGAAAATTAAAAAATTGTCTGTGCAATATTATAGAATGTTTCAAGTTGATGCTCTTTATCATACAAGGGCTTGTAGCAAGATGATCTCCGTAGAGTATGCGGCTTAAGGCCAAAAAAAGTACTAGCTAGCTAGCGCTCGATTGAGCTCTGAATCTCGAGCATGAAATAATATTGAACCAATAGAAAGGAGAAATACAGCTTCAATGATAGTCTAATCAAGAATAATTCTAGGTTAAGTAGATACTGTAAGATAGCTTCAATTCTAATTTATCAAAGAATTACTATATATTTAAGCAAATTATTCTTGTTAAAAGCTGTTACAACAGCTTGAAGCTTAAAATGGGGATTTATGCGCACATCACCAAAAAAAAAAAAATTTCACTCCCAAAAAAAATTTACAAGAGAAAAAAAAAAGAACGACAAAATACATTAAAATTTTTCTCCATCACCATCCTTTAACAGCATAAGTACAAAACAAAACAAAAATGAGCAACAAAGCACCAGTCAGATTACCAAATTTAAAACGATTAAAAGTTAAAACAAGTGTTGTTCAAGAACGTGGTGGTCCATGTATGGTTGTTATGACCAATTTATTAAATTGTTGGGCATCAAATAGTCATGGTTCAAAAGAATGTGTAGGATTAGAACAAGAGTTAAAAACTTGTATGGCTACAAGAAAAGTTAATACTAAACATAAAAAGACTACAAATTATCATGCTGCTCGATTGTTAAGTAAAATTAATCCAAAAGCTCATGATTAGAGGTGTGTGTGTAGGAAAAGAATTCAGGAAATTAAGGTGGAAGAGAGAGTTTGAGAAGAAGATCAGAATTATTTTGGTATTTCATATTAGATTAGCATTGATGGAATATCATTTGAAGGAAGTGGAAAGAAAAATATAGGGGTGGGGTAGGAGTTTTTTCTTTATTAATTTATCACGACATAATATTCTAACGACTTATTATTATTATTATTTTATTATCACTTGTACATATTGTTCATAATACAAAAGAAAAAAATTGAAAAAAAAAATACGAAGTTAAGAGACTGCGTAGAAGTTTTATAGATTTTGAATGTATTTAAAGCAGCTATTTAACATGTTTTGAGTGCTTTTACTTTGAAGAATTTGTTTGATATGAATTCTTTTTATACAAGAACAAAAGGATATCACGACTCGCTGGCCATGAAGTTTACTTATAGTATACATCAGTTTAAAAAGCTTATTATCCAATCTTATGAATAGTATTAATTGTCTTTTAATTCCTTTTGAAAAGTCATGTGTTGATGCTAAGATATATGTACAATTGTAGGTATTAACTTGCACAATAACGTAAGTCAATTGGATGGTACAATAGCACCCAGTTGAAATTTGCTTGTTTATATATAAATATAATTGCTTGTAGTTTCACGTACAAAATTGCCCCTAATTATAAATAAAGAATCAGCTGAAAATGTTATTTATAAACCAAAATATTATACTGCAGAACTTATAAATAACGTACGACATTAATTGCCCAATTGGAATTACTATAGATGGGTGCATAAATTTTGAATTAGTATCATGCGATTGCCATGGTAAAAGAATAAAATCGATTGATAAAACATTGATCATTAGCTCGAGATCTATATAAAGAAATATATCAAAAAACCAGTTGATAAAGTCAAATACTTTA
The DNA here is from genome assembly GCA_030564325.1 of Blastobotrys capitulatus. Taxonomy (NCBI): domain Eukaryota; kingdom Fungi; phylum Ascomycota; class Dipodascomycetes; order Dipodascales; family Trichomonascaceae; genus Blastobotrys; species Blastobotrys capitulatus. The sequence continues at coordinate 44,036 of JAJLUL010000116.1, read as the reverse complement.
ACATAATGATTTAAAAGTTGTCGACTACCACTTTTGAGGTATTTTAAATCGATCATCAAAAAGTTATATTTTCATGTCAATTAGCCACTATAATCTTACTTCATGGCAATTAGAACAGCTGCGGTTTATATTTTAGTTGTGTAACTGTCACGGTCTTTTAATGATTTTAAATTAATTTATGCATGTAAAAGCAAAACGCCGCACCTTTGAAACATTAGCCGCTTTATAATATCGGAACTCCGTCAGTTTTTTGTTTTTAAGCTTTAGCGAGCTATGACTATTTACAAACTTATTTACCACTATGACAATATGCCATTATAATTTCAAAATCTTATGTGGTAATACTTTTATTACCAGACTGGTAGTCCTAGTCTTCAAGCAATTATAATTAACTTAGTAATAATAGTATACTAATCAGATGTGTATTTACCATGGTATTTTGTATATAAAAAAAAAGGCTAGTCTTCCAAATAGAAGTTCGGAAAAAAACAATCTTAGTTCGACGCATGCACTTAACCTTAATAATATAGTTTGTTTCATGTTTGATACCAGGTTGAAAAAAAAAAAAAACTAAAAAAGCAAAATTTCAAATTCTATCTAATACATATGTTATACATATAATCGATATCATGATAATTATAAAATGGGGTACAGCAGGTAATAGATACTAAGCTGCTGTATAATCAAGGATCTAGTCAAAACCTTTAAAATTGTATAAATATATATATGTTTTTCATAGAGATACTTCTAAATTGTAACAATGAGGATAATGAACAGTATATATTTCAAGTTCCAAAGCTGTTTGTTTATAAATTTAAATAGAGGATATCAATTAATTAAGTTGTTGTGCATTACGTGATGCGTGTGTTATAAGGTACGATTCACTACTAATATACTTAGAACATGTAACTATTATATATAATACGGATAGCACAGAGGCAAAAGCTTGCTACTGTACTTTAATACTCTCTTACAATTAATAATTTTTAGATCAACAAACATGTGTTTGATTTCATGTTTACACATGTATATATTCGGTGGACCGTCTCCGGCACACATAATTAATTGAGAATGGTACAACTCAGGTGCAAGCTAGTATACTCCTATAGCAGGATACAGTATCCCGTAAAATTTACCTGCTTAATTTACATAGAAAAATTAATCTAATCTACACCTTTATAAGATTAAGATTCATCTTAGATCTCCAAGATTGTCGCGAACTTGATTTGAGTATTTTGATAAAATGATCATAGTTGATTAAGTTCATATATATACATGTATATACAGTAGCTAGTCTGTTCGAGCCATTTTACGGGACTAGATGAAAGATATGATACAGTTTGCTTTTTTATACTAGGAGGTAACGTATGTAGATAGCCAGTACACTCATGAGCAGTACTAGTACGTAAAATAATTACATATAATTTTTGAGAAAATCCTAACCAGTCACTAGCCGAAAATAGATGAAAATCATAACAAAAAAAAAAATAATAAAAGAACCTTGAACCGGGAACGAAAAAAAAAAAATTAATAATGATCCACAAACATAAATTACCAATACAGTATCTTAAATTATAAGTAGGAAAGTAAATAAAGCAACTTTAAGAAACATAAACAAATCAGGCCAGTATAGAAATAGAGAGCTAGCCCAGTACTCGTTACAGTAATAGAACAAATTGTTTCCTGTACAAGTACCAACCTGGTACATGATGATGTACCTTTTTTTGATTTTATTTTTTTATTTCGTGGATCTTAAGTTGTTGTAGAAGTTACTGTTATAACGAACATCTTTTATACCCAATTTTTTTTTTTTTTTGCCCATATAATCTAAATACATGAAACGAATAAAAATTAAAATTATACTTTTTATGAACTATAAAATAATTCTGATACTACTACTACATTCTCATGACTGTTAACATATATATCAAGAATCATAAATTAAAAAAAAAAAATAGGGGTAAAAAATACAGTTGGACGAGAAAGCAAGAAAGAAATTCAATCTTGAAAAAAAGAATAAAAGTGGCTTAAAAAAAATAAAAAAAGTTACCGACCGATGACCTCCGATCGTTTAAACGCTTTTTCTTCTTTCTGTTGCTTGTGTTATTATTGAGAGGCAAAACCCTGCTTAAGCATGACTAATCAGCTTAAAAGAAACTGATTGAGCGAAATTTTTTTTTTTTTTTTTCGTCTTTGAAAGCATCAGATTTTTTTTTACTAGAAAAACCCAAAACAACACAAAAACACGTTTTTATTTTCTGACTCCTCTTTTTTTTTTTTTTTTCTTCCTAATTCTTCACTCAAAGTATATTCAAACAATACATTTTTCATCAACTACATTAAATATCTGTTTCAATCACGAAAATTTATAATAAATTGAAATAGGTTAGGTTACTGAATTTTTTTTTTTTTGTATTAGTATATTGTAAAGAAAAAAAGAAGCAACAACTAGTAGTTGATAGAATATATATATATACTATTGTATAATTATTAATAATGGATTCAGCTGATGATAAAGTCATCACTGACGTTCATCGAAAGATTGAACGAGAAAAAGCATTAATTCAAGGTGCAAAATCAGTTCGACAATCAACTACTAATGCAAAAGTTCAACAACGATGTGATACCAATATTAGAGAAGCTCAAAATAATATTGCGTATTTAGAAGAAACTCTGAGGCAGTTAAAATTACGTCGAAGACAATCTACTGATGAAAGTTATTCAGATAATTTAAATATAGATTCTACTAACAACAACAACAACAATAATAATAACAATACAATTAAAAATATTAATGATAATGATAATAATAATAGTTCTAATAATGTACAAGATAATAGACCACCAGTTCCAAAAAAAGATACAAATAAACCAAGAAAAAATTATACAAGATTGGATTTAATTAAATATGATACTGATTTTTATGGACCAAGAATTCAATTAATGTTACAACAATTAGAATTTAAATTATCTGTTGAAAAACAATATAAAGAAGGTATTGATAAAATGTTAAAATTATATCAAATTGAAGGTGATAGAAGATCAAAAGCTGAAGCTGAAGCAAAGAAAAAAGAATCTGCTGAAAAAATTCAATTATTAAAGAAAAGTTTAAAAAGATATAGTGATATGCATATTGATATTGATGATGAAGCTGGTGAAGATAATGATTCTTTAGCACAATCTCAATTAAGAAGATCATTAACTGGTAATTTACATATTAGTTGTTATGGTATTAAAGATGTTGATCATGTTGCAACTGGTAGATTTAGTAAATCACCAGAATCTTTTATTACAATTAAAGTTGAAGATTCAACAAGAGCAAAAACTAAATTATCAAGAAATGAAAAATGGTATGATGAATTTGATTTACCAGTTGATAAAGCAAATGAAGTTGAATTAGTTGTTTATGATAAATCTAGTAGTAATGATAATACACCAGTTGCAATGATGTGGTTAAGAATTAGTGATATTGCTGAAGCTTTAAGAAAGAAAAAAGTTGAACAAGAAGTTAATAATGCTGGTTGGGTTAGTGCATCAAAAGTTCAAGAAACTAATAATACTAATGATATGCCATCTACTTCTGCAGCAGGAGGAGGAAATAGTAGTGGTGGTGGTTATCATGCTCATTCAAATAGTCAACCAATGGTTCAAGCGCCAAATATTCAAGCACAAGTTCATCCAAATGATCCAATGACTATTGATACATGGTTTGTTTTAGAACCAGCAGGTCAAATTCATTTAAAATTAGGATTTGAAAAATCTAATAGAGGTGTTAAAAGAATGTATGATGGTATTGGTGGTTTAGGACGTCAAGGTGCTATTAGACAAAAGAAAGAAGAAGTACATGAAATTCATGGTCATAAATTTGTTCAACAACAATTTTATAATATTATGAGATGTGCATTATGTGGTGATTTTTTGAAATATTCTGGTGGGTATCAATGTTTAGATTGTAGATATACATGTCATAAAAAATGTTATCCAAAAGTTGTTACTAAATGTATTTCAAAAGCATCTACTGAATCTGATCCTGATGAAGAAAAATTAAATCATCGAATTCCTCATCGATTTGAACCAACTACTAATATGTCTGCAAATTGGTGTTGTCATTGTGGTTATATTTTACCATTGGGTAAGAAAAATGTTAGAAAATGTACTGAATGTAGTTTAACATGTCATGCTCAATGTGCTCATTTAGTACCAGATTTTTGTGGTATGTCTATGGAAATGGCAAATTCTATTTTAAGAACTATTAGAGATACAAAAAATAGACAACAACAACAACAATTACATGCTAAAAAACAACCATCTCAACCACCTCAAATTCCACCTCAACCTTTTGGTCAACAACCTTTACATCATCAACAACAACAACAACAACAACAATCTACTTTACATCCATCAGCATCTCCTCCACAACCTCCACCTCCACCACCAAAACAACCAGTTAAAAGAAAAGAAGTTGGTAGTGCACCAACTTTACCACCATCATCTCCAGAACCAATTCAATCATCATCATCACCATCTCCACCAATTGATGATTATAGACAACAAGAACCTATTCAACCAATTGAACCTATTCAACCTGAAAGAATCCCATCACCACAACAACCACCTCCCCCACCACCACAAATGCAATCTCCAAGAGAAGATCATCGATTATCTATACCACAACAACAACAACATCATCAAGAAGATTATAATCATCCAATGCAAGTTGAAGAAGAAGAAGTTGAAGTTCAACAAATTCATCAAATTCCACAATCTTCACCTTCACCATCTCAATCAGTTCAACCAATTAAACAAAAGAAGAAAAATCGAAGAAAAATTGGTTTGGATGATTTTAATTTTTTGGCAGTTTTAGGTAAAGGTAATTTTGGTAAAGTTATGTTGGCAGAATCAAAACAAGAATCACAAGTTGGTAATAAACCATTATATGCAATTAAAGTTTTGAAAAAAGATTTTATTATTGAAAATGATGAAGTTGAAAGTACAAGAAGTGAAAAACGAGTATTTATTATTGCTAATCGTGAAAGACATCCATTTTTATTAAATTTACATTCATGTTTTCAAACTGAAAATCGTGTTTATTTTGTTATGGAATATGTTTCTGGTGGTGATTTAATGTGGCATATTCAAAAAGAATTATTTACACCAAGAAGAGCACAATTTTATGCTGCTGAAGTTTTATTAGCATTAAAATATTTCCATGAAAATGGAGTTATTTATAGAGATTTAAAATTGGATAATATTTTATTAACATTACAAGGTCATATTAAAATTGCTGATTATGGTTTATGTAAAGAAGATATGTGGTATGGTAAAACAACTGGAACATTTTGTGGTACGCCAGAATTTATGGCACCAGAAATTTTATTAGAACAAAAATATGGTAGAGCTGTTGATTGGTGGGCATTTGGTGTTTTAATGTATCAAATGTTATTAGGTAAATCACCATTTAGAGGTGAAGATGATGATGAAGTTTTTGATGCTATTTTATCTGATGAACCATTATATCCAATTCATATGCCAAGAGATTCAGTATCAATTTTACAAAAATTATTAACAAGAGAACCAGAAAGAAGATTAGGTAGTGGACCAAAAGATGCTGAAGAAATTATGGCTCATCCTTATTTTAGAAATATTAATTTTGATGATATTTATCATTGTCGAGTGGCTCCACCATTTGTACCACAAATTCAATCACCAACTGATGTTTCTAATTTTGATCAAGAATTTACAAGTGAAATGCCTGCTTTAACTCCTGTTAATACTACTCTAACTCAAGCAATGCAAGAAAAATTCAGAGGATTTAGTTATTTGTCTAGTGAAGCATAGTTTGTTCTAATTTAATTATTTTATAATATATATTTTTTTTTCTATATCTATAATTTTTGTCTTAAAAAGTTTTTTGGGTATTTTTTTTTACCCTGAAATATTTATGTGCGCTTAATAAGTGCAGTACTCGCGTAGATTTAAGATTTTTTTAAACGCTTGATCAAAAATTGGAGATTTTGTGGATGAAATTTTTTACCTGTGAAGTAATTAGTAGTCTAGTATCAATTATTTATTCACCACAAACAACACACACACAAATATAATACTACAACACCACCAACAAAAAAAAAAAAACTTAAACGAATGAATTGTGACATATTAGAAGATGCCACTCATATCACATACAAACAAGCTGCTGATAGAAAGTTATATCATGGATTTAATAAAATATTATTAGTAAATAAATATTTAAAATCAAAAGAATATAGTTCAATAATATCAAAATTATTAGTTGAATTAATATGGAAACCAGAATTTTTAGAAATATGGCATTTAAAATTAAGAAAACAAATATTAATAAAACTAGAGAAATTAAGAAATAAAAAAAATGAATTAAAGGATTCAAAAGATTTACCATTATTAAAAAGATTTATAGATTCAATTTTATTAGATCAAGTTAATGAAAAATTTTATATAATATTATTTTTAAATCAAGATATTTATAATGAAAGTTTTCGAGATAAAGTTTTTAAAAGTTTATGTCAATTATATCATAATATTAATAAAGATATTGAAGAAGAAGGTGAGGATGAATTGGAAGGTTTAGAAGAAAAAATGGAAATTTTAAAAATAGAATATAGAGAATTTGTTTGGATTTATACTAAAAGTTTTAATTTGATTAAATTAATGAAAAAAGTTGGAATGTTTAATAATGTTTGTCATGGAATTAATCAAAACTCTAATGATAATGATGATGATAGTGTTTATTTATATGTTTTAAAATTTCATATTAATGTTCCAAATAGTAAAAGGAATAAAATGATGAATAAACTTGATGCTATTTTAATAGAATTGATCAGGTTAATAATCCCAAGATTCGAATTAGATACAGAAGAAGAAATTATGAATTATTTACAACAATTAAATGTTTATACAGAACAAGAAGATGAAGATGAACAACAACAAGAGGAAGGGGAATATATTAATTTAAAAAACAAACGAGTTGTATTAAAAAACACTGGACCATTACCATGGTTAGTAAGTGAATTTATTGCAAGATATATTTGTATTTATAAATCAATTCAACATGATTTATCAATAAAAATTGATTTATCAAAAGATGTACAAGATTTGATTTTAAAAAAATTTATGGTTGATAAATATGGTTTAATTGATAAAATTGATGATTTTGATACTGGTCATAATAATATTAATGGATTTCAATCTTTTAATAGAGAATATTATGATATAGCAATTGATTGGATATCAAGAATTATATGGAAAAATGATTTTGAAACTTTTAATATTTTAGATTCTGGATATTCAACTACTTCAGAAGAAGAATATATACCAAATAAATTATTATCAGGTGAATTTGTTGAAGATGATGAAGATGATTATGAAAGTAATTCAAGTTTTAGTAGTAATGCTTCTTCAATACCTTCATCATCATCAAATAGTAGTTTTGCTAGTGGTGGTGGTATTGCTACTAATGAATTATTTACAAAAGGATCATTATTTATGAATTTTGGATTTGATAAAGATTCATTATTATTTGGTAAAAATAATAAAATCCAATTAACTGAAAAAGAATATGAATTGATAAAAAATTATGAAAAAAAACTTGCATCAATAAGAGCTCAAAGTTCTACAACAAAAACAACAACGACAACAACAGCTACTTCTACTAACACATCATCAGCATTAAGTAACGATATTACAAATGATTTAATAAATAAAGATAAAATGGATATAGATTAATAACATCTTATTTTTATATATTTAAAAATAACTCTATAATTGTTCAACACTTTTTGTATTATTATTATTATCAGAATGTCCTAATTCAATTTCTTCAACAGAATCCAAAGAAGCTTCTTTTTTTTTAGTTTCATAAGTCTTATACCATCCCAAAATAGGAATACTAAATCCATGTACTAAAATGCTTGTTAAAATTGCAAAATATACCAAAGGATGAGCTATTTCAATTAATTCTGGATTATCATGATGTTTTCTTAATTCTTCAAAACAAATTTCCAAATAAAATAATGCTCCACAACCAATTGGACCAAAATAACCAGCAAAAGTAGCTTCTTTCCATCCATCAACCTCTGGTATAATTTTATAAAATGCCAAAACTGCTGGTAATCTTCTAAAAATCATTAATGCAATTCCATAAACAATATATCTCCAAACAGATAAATCATTATTGAAACTACTCCATGGCATTGTAGCACCAATCCAAGTGAAAATTGCTAAATTTAAAATTAAATCAGTTGTTGGTAATAAAGAATCATTTTTAGTATCTAATCTATATTGATCATTCCAAGTATAAAAATTACCTGCAATAAAACAACTTAATAAATCATCAGTACCAATTAATCCAGCAGTACCAACAATAAATAATGCAATAGCTATTGAACTTAAATAATAACTTTCTCTATCAATTAAATTATATTCTCTTGCTTTACCCATAATATATTGTCCTAAATAACCAATTACGATCCCATAAGCAATTGATAATAAAATTTCATAACAAATAGTATAAACTAACCATTCTTTTGCAATTTCAACTCCAGATTTATGATAAATTGCAAGAGCTAAAAATAAAAATGGATAACCAAACCCATCATTTGCACCAGATTCAGCTAAAATAATATTTTGTAAAGATTTTGAAACATATTTATCAGCAAATTTACCATTAACAATTGCACCACATAAAACAGGATCAGTTGGTGTAACACAAGCACCAACAATTAAAGATTCTAAAAATGTAACTGGGAATAATAAATAAATAATTAATGCACTAATAATCCACATTAATGTCATAACAGGTACTAATAAAACTGTAATTGAAACCCATGCTTTTTTTAAATATTTACCTGGTAAATGTACTCCAGCTAACATTAATTGAATTCCTAAAACTAATCTTGAAAATTCTTTTGAAATAGAATCAACTTGTCCATATTGTGATGGTTTAACCCATTTTGCTTCTTTAAAAATGAATCCAAATAATGTAGCTGGTAATGGTTCACTAATATAAAATTTATCTTTTAAAACAAATGATACTATACCAAAAACAAGAGTTAAACCTCCTAAACATGCGTTTACCACGTTGAAATCATTTAAATCGAGTTGTCTAAACTTCATATATCTCTTCTTATTTATTCTTTTGGTAGCAAATAGATCTATGCTTCTTTAAAGATATTTCCTTTTCTTTTTGAGTTGAAGTTGTGAAATATGTGTCAAAGTGATAAAAAAAAAAAATTATTGGTTTTGAAAAAAAATTCATCTAAATTGACGATCTGTGCGGCACTTGGGTGCAAGCATTGTTATAGTATACTATAGATGACATAATTACTAAGGCAAAAAAAATTCGATGAATCGAATAAAATCGGAATTCTAACAGTTATACCTGAATCGATAAAGGTAGAGTGAAACTCGTGTATGAGCATATTGGCTGACGATAAAATCTAGCGAACCTAGCTATTTTACATGTCTTGCAGTAGAAAACATTGTAATGATGTCAAAAAAATATAAACTATAGCTATAGTGGAAAACATATAATTGGAACTAAATACAAGCAACAGGCTTAGCGTTCGTTATATTCTCGATATTCTAGCTGGGACATGTAAGTGTAGATAGACTTGAAGTAAATAGTCTATTAGAATATTCATAGTTGTTGCTAATAATGGTCTCCAGAATACATGTATATCAGATCCAACTTAAACTTACAATAGACAATAGACAGACCAGACTAGTATAAAATACACTAAAAAAATCTCATATATAAGCTTGCCTTTCCGATGTCGGAGTATCGGAGCTCAATGGTTACCAGCTGGAGCTATCTGAGACAATCAGCTCCCAAAATCTCAACTTTATTTCAGACTTTAAAACTTTCACTTATACATCCTGGATGTCATACAAAAAAGGACACTTTATCAAAACCATATGAACAATATACATTAAAAGTAAAATTGAAAGGGAAAAAAATCAAAAAATAAAATAGAAAAAAAAACTCATAATCATTAATATATATATAAAAAAACAAACTATTAAATTAGCAAAGAAAAGAAAAAACACAGTTTTTTAAAAAATATACTTAAAAAAACAAAATCATTAAAATATATGCATGCAAAAAAAAATATCACTAAGATAAAACATATTGAACACCAGGTCTTGGAGCATTTAAAATAATACCATTAATAACACCAGCAATGATACCAGCACAAGGCAAAGTAAATAACCAACCTAAATAACACCAAGAAACCATTCTCCAATTAACACCTTTTAATTTACCATTACATAACCCAACAGCAACAACTCCACCAACAATACATTGAGTAGTACTAATTGGTAAAGCTAATTGAGTTGCAATAACAGTTGTAATAGCAGCACCTAATTCAGCACTAAAACCTCGACATGGTGATTGTAATGTCATTCTATTACCTAAATTTCTCATTAAATTATAACCATAAAAATATAATCCCAAAACTAATGCACCAGCAGTATAAACTAATGCCCAAACAGGAATTGAACTTTCTTCAGCAGTAGTATTTTTTTGCCAAATTAAATAAATAGTACTTAATGGTGCAACAGCATTTGAAATATCATTTGCACCATGAGCAAAAGATGCTGTACAAGCAGTTAAACCTTGTAAAAATGAATATAAATGTTCAGTTTTATTATCATATTTTTTAACAATTGAATGCATACCTTCAATATTTCTACCCAATTTACCTTCTTGTCTTTGACTTGCAACAACATCAACTCTTAAACCATGTGTTAATAATAAAAAGATAAATCTTGGCCAATTTGAAATTTTCTTTAAATCTTCTTTTGTATATTGACTTGCAGTAGTTTTTTTATTAACATCTTTTGATGATTGTTCATCGTCATTAGAAGAACTTGATAATTCTCGTTGTTTTTCTGGATCAGATTCATCAATTGCATTTGATGGTAAATTTTGTTCTTGAATTTCTTCCATACCTTTATAAGTATTTGGAATAATAGTTGGTGAACTAGCATCATAAGTTTCTGAACTTAAAATTTGTTGTTCTCTTTGAAATTCTTCTTCTTCTTCTTTAGTTCGTTTACCTTCATAATAATCAACAACAGGTTTTCTCTTCATACCAGCTGGCATTGGAGGAACTTCATCACCCCAAGTATATAACCAGAATCCAATTGGTAAATGATAAATTTTAACTCTCCAATCTTCCAAAACTAATTTTCTATATAAATAAGGATAAAATAATGTCCAATAAATAACAACAGAACCTGCAGCAGCACCAAAAATAGCTGCTAAAACTTGACCAGTTGATAATTTATCTAATTTTAAATTTGGTGAACCTTTCCAAACAATAACCATAACTAAAACACCAACTGTCAATGCAAAATAAAGTGGAACAACCATTAAACCTTTTTTTAAAGAATTTTTTCTTTCCATAACAGAATATTTGGTAATTAAAAATAATGCAGCACCACATAAACCAGCTACAGCAGGTGAAATAAACCATGAAGCAACAATTTGTGAAAAACCATCCCAACCCCAATGAATATTATCAGATCCAACTGCTGCAATACCTGCACCAATAATTGCACCAACCATTGAATGAGTAGCACTAACTGGTGCACCAATTTTTGTTGCCATAATTAACCAAATTGATGATCCCATAACTGCACTTGCCATTGTTAACATTAAAACTGCTGGTTGATCTTCAAATTTATCAATATTAACAATATTATTTCTAATAGCATCTGAAACTCTACTACCTGCTAAAACAGCACCTAAAAATTCCATAACCGCTGCCGCCAGAACTGCTTGAGGATATGTTAAAGATCTTGAAGCAACTGAAGTTGCAAAACTATTTGCAACATCATTAGCACCCATTGCAAATGCATTTAAAAATGCAAAAATCATGCCAATTGCAAAAATATAATCAAATTGCTCCAGAGCCATTGTGGTTATATTGTGTTTTTGTTTTGTTTTTTGTAGTTGTTTTTGAGGTGAAAAGTTTTGGTGTATAAAGTTTGTGATGAAGATAGGAAAAAAATTATTGAATAAAAAGTGGATTCATTGATTCTTTTATATCATTATATTGATTAAAGTATGTCTTTCTGGTTCTGGTATGCTAATATTTCATTTATTTGGGTTTAAAGAAGATTCTTCAACTGCCAATCTAGAGCACGTTTTTTCTCTTAGCTATACTTGTAGAGTTTATAGTGTATATGGACGAAATTTCACAATCAATGCTTAAACTCTGTCTTAAGCGTTGAAGATACAAAAAAAAGACTTTGGTTATAGGCTTATAATAAGGCGTGAATTCAAATACACATGGTAAAGGTACTATACTCATTGGCTGTTTACTTTTTCAAAAGAAGAGTGTAATACTCATAAGCGTTTAAATGAGATTTTTTTTTTTTTTGCTTGAGATTCTCAAGTAGTGCTAAGAAATGGTTTTTATGGTGATAAAATGGATCTTGATCTTTTGATAATGGACAAAAACAAAAAAAAATCGTGGGTAGCCAAGACATAAAATTGCTTGGTATGCATCATCATAAAAAAAAAGAGAGAGAGATCTCGAGAGAATTAAGGAAGGTGGTATTAATTTATTAAGGGACTATGAACCTTTTGAAAGGGCCCCGTTTTAAGATAAATATGTATATAAATTTATTGTATATGGATTTCTTGGCTAAAACTACAATATATCCAAATTAATACAACTTTTGATTTCAACCTTTCAGTATATAAGTAATACTAATTAATAACGAGATCAAATCATCTTATTATAAATAACTGAAAGTTTTGAAAATTTTCAGATAATGCATTGAGATATAATGCGATATGTATTTCTAATGAGCCGCAGAAATAGATGCAAAGTATATTTTTTCGTAAATATTTATTCCGATTATGAAAAAAAATCAGATCTGTGAATGAAAAATTTTAACTTTAAAAAGAAGGTTAATTTTCTTATTATGTAACGGTTTCGTTCTAATTCAGGTTCACTCACACAGACTATAGTACTACCGTTTACCAAAAACTTGATCGTTTTGATATACCGACCGTTTTCTTTGTGTAGATCATCTTTTTATCAAACGATTGTTCCAATCTGAGCTAGTTATACCTTGACTAAATAAAAGGATTTATGCATGAATATAGCACGGCTAAAGAAAACTTCTAACTATTACCTTAGACAGAAACTTTATAAACATAATTAGTAAATGTAACGGAACTTATCGTAATTAGAAAATAATAATTAAATTTAATTTTTATGCTTAAATTTTGATTATTTGATTATTTTTATGGTGTTTAATATTGAAGGAGACCCAATCACTTGAACCACTTGCGCGGCTCAAAAATAGTTTTTTATGTGCATGCGCATAATTATAATCTTTTCCAGCTCAACACGCAAAGCTTGGGGGTGAAAAAAAAAAAACGTGCAGCCAATCAAATTTTGTATGTTGACGCACATGGGTGGCTTCTGATGGTAAGGCTGTGTGTGCCTTGATTTTTCACACACACGTGTTGGAACTAACTGGTAAACTAACTAAGTACTACTACTACTGTACTTATGGCTCGTAGCTTAAGCTTAATAGATCACAATCAATATTAACAAAGAATAAGACACTAGCTCGAAAAAACATTTACTAGTTTGATTGGTACTAGTTTATCATAACAATACTTATGGGGTTGAATGAAAAATAAAATCAGTGGAGAAAATTCGGGATTTGATATCATATGCTGTAATATTACACGAATTTAGGCTAGTTTATAACTAATACCAGGTACCTTTAAATTTGGTAATTGCTAAAAACACCTGAGGTACTTACAGTTACTAAGTTTACTTGGTACCAACACTTAAGACAAAAAATTGGTTTACAGTATAATATTATTAATTATATATAATATTAATTATATATAATATTTCTTATTTTATTTCAATGTGTAGTTGTTCAATCCACAATATTTGATGGAACTGAATATTATTATAATTGAAAAATAATTTTTTCCTGCAGTATACGAATTTATTATTTTTAATTTAATAAATTTACAGTTTCCAAGAGATTTACAAAAAATATCGGATAATAGATAAACGATCGATTGATTGCTTGTCAGATCGATGAAATTGATCTGTGTTCATTATTATGTACCACTGTTAACGTGTTCCACTGGGTGTAGCGTGTATAGATCAAGAAGCCAATTGCAATTCTACTATAGTATACTGTAATTTTAAAACCAGTCAGTATACTGGTACCATACATAGCATGAAGCTATAGTATACTGTTTAATCGATAATAATAGAAGTTCAAGCATGCATCGACAGTTTTTCTTGATTAAACTTTGATAAACTTCAAAAGACCCTGATTAAAAAAAAAATAAGCTTAAAGCAGTATTTCAGAAAACAAATTGTTTTATTTACTATCTAAAGATATAGTAATTTCTTTTATTCTAAGGGAGGGAGGACATGATATACGAATTACCAAGATATTTTTAGGGGTCATCATATGCGATGCCGAAAGCCCTTTCTTTCTTGGGTCAACCAGTTGTCTGGTTATATAATAATTTGTGTAGGTGACGATGGTTTATTTTGCCAATATACCAAGATCTTGAGTGGGAGGGGATTAAATTGATAATGATTGTTAGTTTTGACATATATATATGTAATATTGAATAGTAACTAGTTTAATAATTTCAAAAAGTTGAATTTAGTCAATAGCAAGTTCAATAACACACTAAAAAATATATCTACAACTCCACATTTAAAAAGTGAAAACTGCGGTCAAAATAATTAGGAGGTCCACATTTAAATACCGGTATAACAAAATCTAAGAAAAATAGCTTAAACTACTTAAATATCTTTCTTTAATTATATAATGCAGTTGGAAAATATTGAGATATTAATATTCTATATGCGGTACTGGTGACCAATTAAATTTCTAGACATAAAGTAAAATAACCTTAGAGCTTAGCTATTAGTATATATGTCATCGATTCATGTTTAACAATTGAACACTATTTAAATCTTCAATCAATTACGTTAGAATTTCTGCTCTACGGGATTACAGTATATATATATAATAAGTCAAGTTCCGTCAGTACTATAAATAATATTAATTACTAAATTATAAACATTGATCTTCAAAATCACACAGCAACAAGGAAATAAATCAGGTTATCATTTATAAATATAACCTGTAGAATTGTTTATGATTGGAATATATTGATATCATTTTTCTATTGCATCATTTGCTCATATTTTAAACAACAAGTACTCAAACTCTAGTACGTACAGTATGTTTGTGCAGCAGCTTTCAAGCTAGTTAAGCTCTAATATATTTTTCACAGGGTGTATCCGAAATCAACTCATTGTTTGACCCCATCTCAACTGATTTCAATATTTCACAGTTTCAGTGAATACACGTTTTCCCTTCTTTAAGTTTGGATCTCTTGGTATAGAAGATCCATTATTATTGTTACATAATATAGATAATACCATGGCAGGTATAATCAATTATTTTATTTTGATAGTTTGAACTAGCTATTGCTAGGAATTCATCCAATCGAATACGTTTTCATATATAACAACTTACTTTTTATGGTCAGTATTTAATATATGTATATGAATAGCCTTAGATAATGTTGTTTCCCCGAAATATTCTTCTATATCACATCATACTTTATACTTTATAATTTGGAAGACAAATTTCATAACCTTCCTGGAGACAATAGGGTGAAAGATTAGGTGAAACAAAATACTGAAAGAAGCTTAAAATATTCGCACGGCTGTAGAATGTACGGCTGTTGTAATATCAAAGAAGGATCTGATCGATCGGAAGAGTCAGTTAAGCCGGATTCCCTATTTGATTACACCTGAGTATTATAACTGGCAAAAACTTGACGATTACCAGTTGGTACCATGGGCTGGTATCAGGTACCAGTTGGTAATCTACAAGAAAACAAAATGATCTGCAAACAGAATCAATTTAAAAAATAAATAATTATAAATCTCTAAAAACATTAAAAGTTAGTTAATCTCAACTCAGCAGTAAACAAAACAGGTTTATCACAACTTAAATAAATTACTTCATCAATTAAATGATTTGAAGTACTTACTTGAGTACCAAAACTAGTTTCCCAATCTTCAACATCCCATTCTAATCCTTTAGTTGTTATAATTGTACTACCTTCAAGTGGAATAATACCACAAGTTTTACCTAAATATTTAGAAGGTGTATAAATTTTTGATGGGTTATTTTTTTCAGTTGGTTGAATTAAAAAAGTTATTGATTGATCACTTAAAATATAACATTCTTGACCTTCTTTATAAGATAAAAATAAATGATGAATTGAATGGAAACTTTGATCTACTCTACCTCCCATACCACCTAATGCTATAATTTTATTAATTTTTTTATTTAAATTTTTTTCTTTAATTAAATTAACTGATTTCATAAAATCTGTACTATATTGATCAGGATTTTTTATAACTGGTACACCTATACTTTCATAATATTCTTTAACATCTTTTTCTAATGAATCTAAATCTCCTGTAATATAATCTGGTTTATAAATTTCTAATTGTTCTTTTGATTTGGATATTAATAAATTATATAATCGATTTGCACCTCCATCTGCACATACTTTAATAGCACAATGTTTCCATGTTTTTTCAAATACATTGAAATTAACAATTGGTTGATTGAGAATAACTAATCCTGTATTTTCATTTAAATTATTGGTGAATACTTCTGCAGGATCATATGTTGTCATGTCTATGTGTGTCTATTGATCTATGATTCTATTTGTTTTTGTCTTTGTGTATGATGAGCAAAAAAAATTAGACGATGTTTTTTTTGTGATGAACCTTAAAGCTGGTAAAAGTGATAACCCAAGCTTAAAAAAATTATCAAGAAAAAAAAAAAATAAAAGACCGATCTCCTCCGATTCTCCGAAAACTTAACTAATTATCGCCACAATGAAAAATTCTTACTAAGCTTTTTAAAGATTTTAAGATTTTTTTTTTTTCATCACAATTTTTTTTTTTCTTCGACATTCTCAAAAATCATAAAAAAAAAATGTATAGACAAGCATTTAGAACAGCTTCACGAAATTTCACTAGAGCAGCTACAGCTACTCGAACTATTAAATACAATACAACTCCAATTGCCATTGCAGCTCCTTTATTAGGTTATGGTATCTATTTGTATAACACTCAACAACCAATTTTAAATGAAGAAAAAAATGAATTAACTAAAGAAGATATTACTTATAAACCAAAATTATTAGAAAAATCAGATTTAGATGAAACAGTAGAAAATCAAAAAGATAAAGAAATTTCAAAAACTGAAGAAGTAGAAAAAAAAGAAGATGAAGAAGCAGAAGCAGCTCCACAAGGTGCATTTAATCCAGATACTGGTGAAATTAATTGGGATTGTCCATGTTTAGGTGGTATGGCAGATGGTCCATGTGGTGAAGAATTTAAACAAGCATTTAGTTGTTTTGTTTATTCAGAAGCTGAACCAAAAGGTGTTGATTGTATTGAAAAATTCTCTGCAATGCAAGATTGTTTCCGTAAATATCCAGAAGTTTATTCTGAACAACTTCGCGAAGATGATCCAATGGAAGCTGATGCTGCCAAAGAACAACAACAACAAGAATCAACTAATTTAGAAACTTTAACTCCTCCAACTAAGAAACAAGATGATGATAGAGATTTAGTTTCTCAAGTTGCTCATGAAGTTTCAGAAGTTTCAAATGAACAATCAAAATAAAAAAAAAAAAATTCATGTTAAATAAATAATTTATTCTGTATATATAACTCTTTATAAAGAAATACTAATTTTCCAACAAATTTTCTAATTCTATAAAATCATTAATTGGTTCGAAATTTTTTTCTCGATTTTGAATATACAAAACATCTTTATAAATAAATGCTCGAATTCCTCCTTGACCTGATGCACTAGCAGTAATTTGAATTAATCTTTGACCCCATTTCCCACCAGATGTATTTAATGATTTCATAAAATAATCATTCTCTTCACAATAATCTTCTAATTTTTGTTTAAAAGTTTTATTATTATTAGAACTAGTAGGTGCAGGAGTAGAAGACCGTGGAGTTATTGATAACCCAGCTGGTCTTGATAATCTTGATCGATCTTTTTCATTCAAATCTAAAGCTCTATTAATCAAATCATATCCTTTTTTAAAATTTAAACTAACAATTGGAATATCAACAATTGAATCATTAAAATAAACAAAATTCCAATGTTCAACCCAATCAGCTAATTGTTTATAATCACTATTTGGATCAACTAACCATTGATATAAAACATCCAACCATTTTGGGAAAAAATTCTGATCCAAAACAATTCCAATTGTTTTGTTTGATAAAAAATTTTGCCATTTTAAAAAATTATCTAATTTAATTGTTGATTGATTAGATGGATCAATTTCAATAGTTCTTAAATAATTATTAATTTTGGGTACTAAATTAATTTCTAATAATTTCATCATATTTTGTTCACCAAATAACTCTTTCCATTCTTTAAAATTTTCAACAATATTTGATTGATCTGGTTGCCATTGTTTTAAAATTTGTATAAATTTAACTCGAACCATATCAATTAATTCTTGATGTAAATCTCCTAAATATGGTAACCAAGGAAATAACCATTTATGAGGTGCTAAACTTTCATTGCTATTTGGATCCCATAAATTTATGCTTGATTTTAATTTTGGGAAAATAATTCTATGAAATAATGCATCTTGAGTAGATTTTGTTAAAACTGGTTGCCATTCTTGAATTAATGATACTGCAGAATATGGATCATTTATTGGATCCCAATTTGTTGATAAATAAGATTGAATAAATGGTAACCAGATTTTATTTATTAAAGTATGAAATATAGAATTTTCATTATCAATTTTTAATAAAAGTTTTAAATTTAAAAAAATTTGTTTAAAATTTGATGATGGATTAGTTAAAGGATTCCAATCTTTTATATCATTTTCAAATTGTGGTTTTAATATTGATACTGTAATTTCATTTAAATTTAATAAATCAATATCATTGATATATTTACCTTGAATTTCATATAATGTATTGATAGGATTTTGAAGATCTAAATTTTCCAAATCTTTTATTAATTCATCAAGTTTATCTGATTCTGATGATAAATCATTCATCTTTGTTTCTAAAACATTAATTTCATTATCAACATAATTTTTTTGTTGCTTTAAATTATCCCATCGATTTGTATGATTTTCTAATTGACCTCTAATTTGATCAAATTTTATTGTATTATTATCATCAATATTAGAACTTTGAGTTGTATTACCACCAGTCATATCAATAATATCATTTAAGTCTAAATCTATTCCATTTTCTTGTTGAATTTCTTGTAAAGTTTTATACACATCTCTTTGTTTTTTCTGCCGTTGATATTCTACAATTTCATCATCATCATCATCATTTTCATTTTCAGTAAATTGAACTTTTTTATTTTTCTTTGATTTATTTTTCTTAACTTCTTTTTCATCATCATCAATTTTTTCTGCTATACCACCAAGACCCATTTTTGATGGTCTTAATTGTTGTTCAATTGGATTCACAATCCCACGACCATCTTGACCTAACCCTTTACCACTAACATACCCCATTTTACTCATTAATTTAGCACCAATACCATATGTTGATACATGTTCTGATTTTGGTGTACTACTTGTATTATTATTAGTATTATTCGTTGAAGAATTTGTAGTATTATTGAAAGTTTCAACACCACCTTGAACAAATCCTCCCATATTAAATCTCATACCCCCAGTACCACCACCACCTAATCCAAATGATGGTCTTTCATCTCCTTCATCACTTGAATAACTTCGTCTAGCTCTTTTTACAACTGGTTCTTCATCTGAACTAATATCATCACTACTAGACATTTGTTGTTGAAGACAAAAATTTCATCTATCTTTTTTCAGTGAAGACAAAAAAAAAAAGTTTATCTATCAATTTTTTTTTTTTTTTTTCCCAACAACACAAACACCATTTTTGATTTTTTTTTTTTTTTTTTCTCCACAACCACTTTTTTTTTTCATCTATCAAGCACCCCTAATATATTATAATAGACATAATCCAACAAAAAATGAGTGAGAAAGAAAAAGATAAATATAAATATAAAGTTGAAATTCAACAAATGATGTTTGTTTCAGGAGAATCTAATGATCCACCACCAGAAGTTACATCATTAGTTGAAGATATTGTTAGAGCACAAGTTGTTGAAATTTTATTACAAGGATCACAATTAGCATTAAAAAGAGGTGCTAGATCAATTGCAGTTGAAGATTTGATTTTTTTAATTAGACATGATAAAGCAAAAGTTAATAGATTAAGAACATATTTATCATGGAAAGAAGTTCGAAAAAATGCAAGAGATAATGAAGGTGGAGCAGGAGATGTTGGAGCAGATTTATTAGATGATCCAGGTTTAGATAATAATGAAGCCAAAAAAATGTATAAAAAATCAAAAATTAGATTACCATGGGAATTACAATTTATGTTTAGTGAACAACCATTAGAAGAAAATGAAGATGAAAATGAAGTTGATGAAAGTGAATTAGAAGCTAATATTGCAACTTTACAAAGATTAAAAAATGCTGATGATAGAACAAGAAATATGACAAAAGAAGAATATGTTCATTGGTCTGAATGTAGACAAGCAAGTTTTACATTTAGAAAAGGTAAAAGATTTAAAGAATGGGCAGGAATACAATATTTAACAGATTCAAAACCAAGTGATGATATTATTGATATTTTAGGATTTTTAACATTTGAAATTGTTGCAAATTTAACTGAAGAAGCTTTAAAAATTAAAGAACAAGAAGAAGAATTACAATCAAGAGGTAATAATAAATCAAAGAAAAGAAAGAGAGAACATTTTTTATTTGATGGTCCTGAAGAAGGTCAAAAACCTGTTCAATGTAGACATATTGAAGAAGCTTATAGGAAATTTCAAACAATTGCAAGTAAATCAAGAACAATGAGGAGATTTGGTACTGGTGGTGGATTAGTTAATGCAAGAACTCAAATTATTTAACACACGTTTTTTTTTTGTTGATTAGATTAGTATTCGTATTAGTAGTTGATAGTTATTTTATTTATTAATGATTAGATGAAGATATTTTATAATGTAACTGATATTTGTAGTTCAAACGCGAAAGTTAACTCGATTTGAGTAAATTTAATGATTTTTTCGTTATTAATAACAGATCTGCTGTATTACTTTTCAGCCGCAAATATGTTTCAGGCTCTAAATTTAAGGTCACGCATAAGCTGTGATTTCATCTTGGAACATGACATTGGTTACTCAATATTGGAAATGTAGACTTCCTTGCATTCGTTCATCAAAACCAAACCCATATATTTAATTTTCTAATCAAAGTAAGACTAAATAATTGGGATAGTTCAAGCTCAAGCCCAGTCTAGGTTCTTTATTTTTAACTGGTAATACTACAATCTTGCAATTGAAAATCATGTTTAAATTTAATTCTTCTATTCACTGTTTCAATATATAATCTGTCCAATCCCTTTTCACAAATTATTTTATTGCTAGTGGTTATGGGAAGCTTAAGATAATCATGAATATCCAAATTTTATAAACTACAAGAGATCAACTGGAATCACCGAAACATAACCCATACGTTATAAGGGTCTATTCAACCCCACCCACCTAAAGTTCCAAAAATAATAAATTTTCAAAGTTTATTCACATAGTTTAATTGTTCAAACTAATAAAGAGAAAAAAAAAGTATATAAGTCAAAAACAATTTCTCTCAAATTTCAATTGATTCTATAACAACTAAACAAACAAAAAAACAACAATCAACAATGAAATTCACTTTAACTATTTTATCAATTGCTTCAATTGCTTTAGCCTCTCCTATGCCTCAAGCAGGTTCCATTAGTGGTGGTAACGGTGGTGTTGCTGGTCCAGGGGGTAATGGAGGTAGTGGTGGTCGTGGTTTATTGATCTCTGGAGGAGGTGGTAAGTATTAATTGAATCGATCTTGAAGAACAAAATTTACTAACATGAAATTTTATAGGTGATGGTGGTAATGGTGGTAATGCAGGTGGTGTTGGTAATGTTAATAATCATCAAACTTCTGAACAAAACACTGATGGTTTATTAAACAATTTACTAGGTGGATTATAAATTCTTGGGTTTTAATAATCACATCAAGGATCATCTATCTTCGTGGAATTAATGTAAAGGATATCATAAGTAAATACTTTATATATTATTAAATTTAATTCTTTAATATGTTTTTAAATTTGAATTATACATAGTGTAGTTGGTTCCCAGATCTCTGCTTGTTGTGGAATTTCACATAATTCTTATTCTGTCCTTGTAAACAATTATTGTTAAGGTCTTTGAGCTTTCTCAAAGTATTATTGTTTGGATTATTCTTATTTTGAAGTTGATCCATAGTTGTCCCTATACCAATGTTACAATTCACCATTAATTGATTTAATGGATCTTTTTTATCTATCAATATACTGATCTTCTATCATTCGAAATCAATCGACCTTAAATTGCTAGAATGCTTGTAAAAGCAGCTATAAGTTCGAAATATCTTACTACATTATAATTAGATAAATTGTGAGTTATTAAGTGGTTCTTATATATAACCTAGATCGATCAAAATAATCAAACAAGAGAAAACATGAAATGCCGGATTTGTTAAAAACAGGCGTCAGACTTTAAGCGAGACATCAGACATACTGAACTTATGGATACTATATTGTATTCTATATTCTACATTTACAGTTAAAAAAAAAAAAATAAACTAGAACAAATTGATACTTAGACTAAATTAAATAGATTAATATATACTATAATAACTTCATAATTAAAAAAAAAAAAAATTTCCAGACATACCGTCGTCATATATGTTGGTTAACCAAATTGAGACCTAAATCTTCCAAATCTACTAAACTGTATACTTTACCCTTAGTTCCAAAATCAACAAAATTATATTTATGTTCTATTGGATCTTTAGGTGAATTTTCAGATAATTTCCAAAGTTCTAGATTTAACATAGGATCAAAAAATTTCATATCACCAAGTTTTTTTTTAATAAAATTAATATCAATAAAATAATTATTTGAAATGAATGAATCAACATAAAAATATTGTAAGTTTTTACAATTTATACTTAATTCATATATTATTTGAGTTAAATTATTGTTCATTGTTTCAATGGCAAGTGTATTTAAATTCTTGAAATTTTGAAATTTGAGTAATAAAATATCCTTTCTATTCCTTGTAATAAATGGAAATTCAATAAAGTTCAAATCCTTATTTAATTCCCCGATTCTATTTAATTGTTTTGTATAATCTGGAATCAATTTTTTTGTAAACTTGTTAGAAGGCCCAGAAATCTTTAATTTCTTTAATTTTGTAGTTGAAATTTCGGATAAATAATCTATTAAATCTCTTAGACTAGACATTTCAAGTTCAATGTTAATTGTTTCTAAATTAATCATCCACTTTAAAAATTTAAATTGTTCGTTATAGTAATAATTTGATTGTGACATAGAATCATTGTCAATTGAGATGATTAACTTTTTTAAATTTGACCAGTCAATGTAATCATGGGTACTCAATTTATAAATACTAGATGGTGTTATCTTCATTTGTTGAACAGTTTTTGAAAACAGTGCAAGTTTTGAAACATCTAAAGTTAAACGATTTATAGAATAATCAATAATTAATACTTTCACGTTTAATTGTTTTAATAGTTCAGAACTTAAACAACAGTTCAAAGCAAAAACAGAAACATTAAATAATACAACAGAAAATCGTTTGTCAATTGGAATCATTAAATTAAAAAAATTTTCGACAAGCATTTGATTTCTCTTACATATTCGTTTATATAAATCTTTTTCAGATGAATCCTTTTTTGTTAAAGAAAAATATTCATCAAACTTGACATTCCCGTCAAATGAACAATATATCGAAATATTATCAACTTGATCAACATAATTTTGATTCAAAATTAATTTATCATTCAAATTGAGCTCTAAATATCTTTTATCTGTCAAATTTAGATCTAAACAATTTATTTTTCCAAACTTTATTTTATGCTTGAATAATTCTTTATAGTCATTACATGAATAAATTAATCTATAAATTTCGATATGTTTGAAATACAATTTATTTAACCTCGTAATTATTTCTTTGCTTGGTTGAATTTCTTTATTTTTTAATTTTATCGTCAACTTTAAAGAAAATGGATGAAAGTGATATACATACATGGAAATGATTTTATAAAGCATTGGACATAATTCATGAAACCATTCGTTTGTAACTAGTAATTCTGGTAAAATATCAAAAATTGATCGAAATTTATTTTTATAATTATCGAGATCGAAATCGCGATCAAGTATACTATCATTTTCTGTATCTGGATCAGGTGCAAAACATTTTCTTCTAGGCGTTATATCGAAATTGTCCCAATCTTTTGGTGTAACAGGTAAAAGATATTCCCAAATTATTCGTTTGATTTCTAATGGTAGATGGTCAAATGACATGTTTTTGATTATTATTAAAAGAATTGTATTTTTAAAAGAAAAAGTGAAATATATACAAAAGGAAAAAAAGAAAGATTTTAAAAGGATTATAAAGTTATCAAGTACCATTTTTATAATAACAGTATATAAAATTTATGTTGCTATATATAAATTTAAAGTTTTTTGAAATGAACTTTTTCGCTTGAAATTCTTTATTTGTCAAATAATTTATGTGCTGAACAAAAGGGCTGGTATATTTACAACACTAAAAGCGTTTGATTACATGCAGAGCTTAATTAATTGTCAAAGTCTATACAGGAGTAGGGAAATACACTATACTTTCACTTACTTTGAACTTGACACATGTAAACTAAACCTATATACATGTAATTTTCAATTTTCGAAGATATCCAATTAATTCAAAGTCAAAATCCCCAGGCTCAGAATCTCCTCAATAGTAGTATCATCTAATGATAGATGAGTTATAAACTAGCGATGATTCTAGACTCATGGTAACATCAAAAGTTATTTCTTACATGGCAATATTAATAGCAAATGAAAATGAATAATCAATTTGAGTGTCACTATGGATAACATAGAAAATAAAAATTTTTCAAAAAAAAAGTAGCTCAAGTATTACAAATTGTATTATAAAGTAATCGATCGTCGTGAAATGAAACAATCATTTTTATTTCTTGTTCAAAAAATATAATATTTTTACGCGTTCTACATGTCATATATAATATTGATTTAGTCCCCACCTAAAAAATTAATTTTTACTCAATTTTTTTTCTCTTTTCATTTAATCGATATTAACTATTTTCAAAACAAAGAATATAATATAACAGAGAAGTTCAAGTTGATCCTCTATACCCAATATTACTACTCTATAAATTAAAAATAACTAAGTTAGACTAATACCCAACCATTTTTTTTTTTTCATCTAATTCAACTCTAAAGATTTTTAGCCCTTAATTGATTACAATGACACAAGGTGATTCTATCGATAAAGCACATGTATTAAATGTGATTCTAAGTTAACTAGATTCTATAAATTTGTTTGAAATCAGCCCTTAGCATCTGTTTATAGATCAAATCCTACAGCTAAGGGTTAAAAAATAATTCTAGGACCTACAAAAAATATCGCTCGAGATGATTATTGAGCTAGATTCACACCTGCCCATGGCTTGAAAGTTAAGAATCCTAAGCTTAGATTGATAATAGTACACCATTTTTAGACTCCCATGTTATCTATCTAGCATTAACTAAGGTCTAATATTTAAACGATCCGCTAAGTTTATCATCAATAATATATCAAAATTTTTTTCAAGCGTGTATACTAAGGCACGCGTGTACTGAAACACAAGTGTGACTATTGTATTTAATTAACAACCCACCCACAGGTACAGTAACAGCAACTACCATAGTACAAAACACAATTTAAAAACCCACAATAACAATCAGAATATTCAGAGTAACTAAAATAGAATACCTCCATACCCAGAATAATATAAATATCAACCATAATCCATTCAATCAATCTTCTTTTTTTTTTTCCTTCATCAACCAACAAACAAAACTCTTCCTTCTACTACTTACTACTAATCTAAAAAATGCAATTCTTTTTAACTATCTTATCAGCAGCTACTTTAACTTTAGCTATCCCAGTTGCTCAACAAACAATTCATGGTGATAATGGTGGTGTTGCTGGACCAGGGGGAAATGGTGGTAACGGTGGTTCAGGTTTATTAATTTCTGGTAGTGGTGGTAATGGTGGTAATGGTGGTAATGCCGGTGGTGTTGGTAACCAAAATACTCATATTTCATCTGAACAAAATACTAGTGGTGTTTTAAATGGTTTATTAGGTGGTTTATTGTAAAATTTTTATAAATATTCACTAATAGTTATAAATTACTCAACGATAAATATTTAAAATTATAATACTAAGATTATTCTTAACTACTTTATACACACATATATATATACTAATAAAATTAATAATATTTTTATAAAATATAATCTTTTTATTCTTTTTTTTCCATTAATAATTGAGTGAGGCTTAAGGGTTTCGTATCCCATGGTGTGGCTTTCAAGATCTAAGACATCATGAATCTAAGGTACCGAATGCTGATTAGATTAGATCGAAGATGATCCATCTGTAATTCTAAGCTTGGTTAATAGGTCTATTGTAATATCTGTATGTGTTATAATTTAAAATCAATTTTCTGAGACTATGGGTAATTACACATCTAATCCGATCAAGATAAAAAAAACACCAAGTTTGTACCTAATCCCGATAACTTAAATTTCACCTCTAAATATTGATTTATTATCTAGTGGTCAGGAACAGCTTATTCTTGGCGATAAAAGTAGATCACATACTAAATAAAAAAAATTAATATATGGGCATCTTTATACAAACCTCTGGAGTAATTCGTTATCTTTTGCAAGCACTAGCTAGTGGTATAAGCTAAACTTGGGTATGGAAATATTTTCTTTAACTGAAATACGACCTATACTTTTTCTAGTATATCATGATCATAGAGCTTAATTAAACCACTTCCATTATAAATTCAAAATTCTTTTAAAAATATATCAGTATATAAAGATCTTTAAATATCCCCGAAAAAGTCGAGTTTTATTATAAATCAAACCAACATCTTTAAAAAAATGCAATTCACTAAATTCACTTTATTCTCAATTGTTTCTGCTTCTTTAGCATTAGCACAACAACAAATTCAACAACAATCTCAACAACAACAACAAAGTAGTAATTCTCCAATCTTTGTTTCTGGAGGTTCACCACCATCATCAAATAATAATAATGGTCCAATTGTTGGTGTTAGACAAAGAGTAGGTGGAGGTCCAGTTGTTTTACATGGTGATAATGGTGGGATTGGTGGTGCAGGTGGTGATGGTGGTAGTGGAGGTGGTGGTAACGGTGGTAATGGTGGTAATGCAGGTGGAGTTGCAAATGATAATTCTGTTTATCATGAAAGTTCATCTGGTTCAGATAATTATATCGATTCAGTTTTACACTCTGTTCAATTATAAATCTTTCTAAGTAATATTTTTAGGTATAAAGGGTTATTTAATATAATAAATAATATTTTAATTCTTAAACTTTGTAATGCTTTGAATTTAGTTGCTTTTAGTGGTATGATATTGTGACAAATGTACTGTATTCTGGATCACTAATTGTAGGTGAAAGTTCGTCACTATCCATCACTAGAGTTAAATTAATAGTGCTTAAGCTGAGCCGCAGCAGACTGTCGGAATACCGTGATTTTTAAAGAATAAGGAAGAATCTACAATACCCCCTGAATTATATTCAAAAAATCTATTATAGTTATTGCACTATCTAATACAATAAAAAAAAGACTATTCATCTTCAAAATCAGAATCATAAAATTCAGTACCAAAATCTTTTCTTATTAATTCCAATTCCATCCAATAATAATCAAATCTTTTTTGATCCAAAATAGTCGTTGAAACTCCATCATCAATTCCATTACAATGTTTACCAATTAAATAAGAATATTGAGAATTAATAAATAATGGTTCTTCATCAACTGATCTTTTTATAATTAAAATTTTCAAATTATTTAATTTTGATAAAATAGGAATTAATTTTGTAATTTCATATTCTTCATCATCACAACTTGAAAATCTTAATAATAAAAATTCCAAATTTTTCATTGATTGGACCATATTTGTTGCAGCTAGACTAATATCATTATATTTCCAATTATGTAAAATAGCACAACTAACATTATTATTAATTTGTAAAATTTGACAAATATTTGTTGTTTTCATACCTCTAAATACCATTTTATTACAATTTGGAAATGAAAATAATAATCGATCTTGTCTTGAATATAATTCAATTGATTCTAAAAATAATTCTCTAACATTAGGATAATAATAATATTGTAACCATCTAGCATTATGCATTGTTAAACTTAATTTATCTAAACTTTCAACAGTAATTTTAGTTAAAAATGGTGTTAATTTTCTTCTACCATGAACTAAATCTTCTACTTCTCCATCATCATCACTATTACCACCTTCATCAAATTCATCATCATCAGTTTCAAATTCATCTTCAGAATGATCATCATCAATATAACTGTTATTCCTTTGTTTAAAACTTAGTATAAAAGTTTTGACATTTTTTGCAATCCATTGAATTCTTGATTTATTTGAAACATCAACACACCATAATTCAAAAAATTCTAATTCTGGTAAATCTTTTAATAAATAATCTAATCTTGAAGCTTTATAACTCCATAATGGAGTTATAATTCCTAATTTTTTTAAACTTTTTGGTATATAAAATTGTTTAGAATAAAGAAATGAAGGATCTTGAAAAAATTCCAAATATTTAAATCCTTCACAATTTGATTTATTTACTTTTAATAATTTTTCATATGCTTTAAATGGTAATATTGCTCTTTGATATAATGATTTTAAATCTAATAATTTTGTTATATAATTGAATGTTTTCTCATTACTATTTTCTTCAATTAAATAACTTAAATCTAATTGTATACATGATAAATTAAAAGATTTATTTTTAATAATTTCATCTAATAATATTGGTAATTTATTAATCATTTCAATAGAATTTTTTGAATCTTCTATACTAACTAATGATATTTTTTTAACACAATTTAAATAATCTTTAAATTTATCATAATTGTTATTATAATCTTTAAAAAAAATATCAATATTTGATATATTAAGTCTAATAAATGCATCATCTAAATTTAAATAAAATTCTGATCCTTGATCTAAATATTCTTTACAATAAACTTTTAAATCTTCTTTTTTATTAATTGATTCCATCATTCTTATATCAATAACTAAATGTGACCATGTTATTGGTATTAACATGAATCTCATCATTTTTGATGTATTTTGTAAATTAACTGTATCATTGTGATCTAATCGTTTAGTAATTTCTTGGAAAACTTCTAATGGTAAGTTTTCCATTCTGTATTGAATATGTTTTAGCAAATGGTGGTGGTTGTTGTTAAGAAGCAAAAAAAAAAAAAAAAAATATTAATATAAGCGCTTGTATCAATTTTTTTTTGTGATAAGATAAAGAGGTTTATATATAAAATTAGGGTTCCGTTCGTTGGGACTTAGAAATTTATTTATATACCTAAATTTAAAGTTTCCTTTATCTGTGGGGAGATTCCGAGCTTGTACTAGTTATTCAAGCTATACTTAAAATTAAAACTCAAATTCCATTGTACAGGTATTTCTTCTAAAGTACGATAAGTGGGGAACCTAAAGCTATTCATATACTTCATAGGACTGTTTTTGGTACTTGAATCGTACTTTTTATTTTTTTTTTTAATAAAAGAAAAGATTTGGGGTCTATGATGTTTTTGATATGATAAAATTGATGCATGGGGGAAGTCGGCGATGTGTGTCAGATCGGGATCATATGGTGCAATAAGAACATCGGATTACTGGTACCAAACTGTTAATGTATCTATCCACGTGAAGCTAGGAACATGTGCGACATTATGATATTATCCAAGAATGGAACAAGCTTTGATAAGAAACAAATTTTGAATACGCATGCGGCTGATGGGGCTCGTATTTTTGTGCCTTCTATCATTACAGCTAGTTTCAATACTAACCAAGCTGCTATGAACTTAGAGCAACAGCTAATTCATTAGTAAAGTTCTTCTATACTAAACTATAGACAACGATCTAACAATTGCATGCCGATAGAGGTTCTAACATTATATCAAACTGGTGTAAAGCAGACTATAGTAGGTGAATTCAGTAACATCGATAGTAAAACCCATGTTCTAGACGTAATTGTAACTGGACATAGCTTTTTTAAAGTATAATTTGGAATAACTATATATACAAAACTAATATCTAATAAATTAGAAACTATGCGAAACTAGTTTAACTATATATTCTAGTAATTAATATGTGTCTTGTTTTGGTAAGTTGCAACTACAATAATTGAAGCTGTTAATTTAATAAAGTTATAGTTCGAAACCCATAACAAACCTAACTATTTTCTAATAAATCGTTAATAGGTTATTAGAGTCTATATATTCAATATATAATGTTTGGGTTAGCTCATGCTACTAATATATTCAGGGTCCAGTGCAATTAGGGTAATCTTCATCTGAAATTCTACCACTATCAACTCCCCCAGTAAGGATTTTAAATTAATTGATTGTATGAAGTGGTCCATATGAATAAATTCAATAGTTTTATAGAACAAATGTGAATTTAATAACTCATTCAGTGCCAGCATATATTCAATAAGAAAAGACGATAGTTAATTAATTCAAATAATTGATCGTTTGAAAACCCTTTCTAAAAAAACAACTGCCTTGAAACAAAAACTTCTATATCGGTTATTATATATATCCATGTATATAACTAGTGAACATTCTATTTCAAACAATTATTAATATTTGAACCATTTCAAAGGTTGACAAAAAAAATGCAATTAGTTAGCCAAGCTTTTTTAACTATTACTTTATTTGTCTGTTCAGTTACCATGGCAGTACCAACTCCACCAATTCATGGTGATAAGGGGGGAGTAGCTGGACCAGGTGGCGAAGGAGGTGGTGGAGGTGTTGGTGCGTTATTGACTGGCGGTGGTGGTAAGTATACAATCATTTGCACTATATACAAATCGGGTTAAAAATTGCTAGGCCAAAAATTGTATAATCACAGATCGAGTGGCAAATATTCTACTAAATCTGAATTTAAATAAGCTAACTATTTTTTTTTTTAGGCAATGGTGGTAATGGTGGATTAGCTGGTGGTGTTAAAAATATTAATAGTGTTTTGACTACTGAAGGTAATGGTGGTGGTATTGGTAATGTTTTAGGTGGTGCTGGTTTATAAGCAGTAGTACTGCTACTTGTCAACTTATTATATATATATACCATATACTAAATAACTATTTAAAAGATTTAAACTGTCAGTACAGAAAAACGAAATGAATTCTAGTTTATATTACATGTACTCATTATTTTTTTCTTAATATTACAACTAAGCTCAATCCTAATTATAACTACTAAGTTACAAGTTTGTATGCTTTGACCACTTTTTCGATTGATAATATGAGACTTTTATCAGGGTACAAGAAAAAACCTTAACCTTGTTTACTTTTTTCCCTTACCCCTATTAAATTAGCTTCCCATGAAAGTAAAAAACTATAAATAAAACCCTACTTGTCCACGTTGCAGAAAGTACTTCAAAAACAACAAAAACCAAAAACATGAACAAGTTTATACTTGTAGCTGCAAAATTTATACTAGGTTTTCAAATATACCAAATTGGCAAACAATTTCTTGAAATTTATGATGTTTATCAAGAAGATAGAAAAGGTAAATATATGAAATATAAAGAAACGCAAGAATATCAAGAATTTTTATTATGGAAGAAGATGACACAAAAGGAACAAAAATTATTAGAATATCCTGAAAAAAATCAAAGTCTAATTGATATGAGTTAATATAAGGAAACTTTCCAAACATGTAAATAAGCCAAAAAAAGATAAAAAAAAAAAAATTAATAATTTTCTAAAATAAATAATATTAACTATTAGTATTCATCTAAATCTAACAATCTAGTATTCATTAATGCATCATATTCTTGAGGATCTAATTCTAAATGTGAAGGAATTAATCCCAAATTCTTTTGAGCCTTTCTTGTACTCTTTCTTTTACCATTATCTAATAAACCTAATTTTTCATCATTTTTTAAATTATTTTTATAATCACCATGAGCCATAATTCTTGCATATGGTAATAATTCACAAACAATAATTTTACCTTGACCTAAATTAGTTGTGTCTAATAAAGTATCACTATTCCAAAATAACATTAAATCTCTATAACCCATAGTTTCGGCATTAATAGATCTTTTATCTTCTAATTTTATAAAATTTTTCCATGGTAATTTTTCAAAATCAAATGATTCAACATAAGGATATGGTACACTTGAATATTCATACATTAATAATTTATCTTGTAATAAACAAAAATCATTTCTAAATGCAGATTTTGATCTTGATGCACAATAATCCATTGCAGATGAAAATTCTGCTGTAATTTCTTTCCATTCTGATAATGATGATGATATTGATGGTTCAATAATATATTGAGATCCATAACATAATAATTGTAAATTATTTATTGCTTGTTTTAAATCTGTTTTTGATAAATAATTTAATGCTTCTTCATTAATTGGTCGATTTTCTTTTGATGCTATATTTCTTAAAATATCTTTTTTTGATTCAAAAGTTAAATCATCAAAACTTGCAAACATTGATTTTGAATAAACATTATTTGGTAATGCAGTAAAATTATTACAAGTCATAATAATAGGTCTTCTTGAATATTGAGCAAATTTTAATAAACCTTGCCAAAAAGTTTTTTCATCTTCATATAAATTATCAATTTCTTCAAATAAAACAACAACTGGTTTTTCAACATTATGAATTAATCTACTTGAACTAATACCATTTAATAAAGTCATTAAATCAGTCATTGATCTTCTCATTGTTGAATTTACTTCAAAAACATATGCACCTAATTCATTAGCTGCAGTATAAACAGCAGCTGATTTCCCACAACCTGATGGACCATCAATAACTAAAAATTCAAAATCTTTTTCAATTTCTTCATTATCATCTTCATTATCATCATCCATTACCACAAATCCATCTAATTTAGTCTTTCTTTTTTTAGTTGGTTGTTTAATAGGTTTTCTATCCTTTAATTTTTCAATACGAAAATACATCCATTTTTTAACATCTAAAGCTTTTGAAGCATTTGAACCCATTTCAATAACTTTTGTTGGTGAATGTTTATTAATCCAAGGTTCAGATGATCCATTAGATCCTGTTATACCAATACCATCAAATAAATTTTTTTTTTCAATTTTTTTTGAATTTGACATTTCTATATCAATAACACTTTTAGTTATTTGAATATCTTTAATTGGTTCTGTTCTTTCTTTTAAACCAATATTAATTGGTTTTTTTATTGATGAATCATTTTTTAATGATTCTAATGATTCTGATGGTCTAATATGTTGATATTTTGGCCATGGAGCTGGTAATTCAACTTGAGTTTGAATATTTTTATCAATTTTTAATTCACTTTTAACTGGTGTACTTTTAACACGTCTTGCAAAAAAACTATGAACTGGTTTTTTATCATTTAAACTTTTTTGTTTAGTAGAAGGTTTAGGTTTTGATTCTATTGAGTTAGTTGATGTATTTGGATCTATATTTTCATTAGTATTATTATTAGTAGGTTCTTTATTTTCTGATTTATTAGGTTTTTGTCGAGGTTTAAAGAATGAATGAACTTCTTTTCTATTTGATGCAGGTTGTTGTTGTTGTTGTTTTTGAGGTGCTGGTTTTTCATCAACTATTGATATGTCATCATCAGAATTATCATCATCAATTGTGATACTTTCTGGAATATTTTCGCAATCCTTGTTTTGTTCCATAAGGACTTGCATTAATTATTTTGTAGTTATTATAGTATTGGAAGAGAGAAAAAAAAAAAGGTTTAGAGTCTAGTTATTAAAAGATCAAATCTTCTTTTTTTTTCTGTACCAACTTTTTGTTTTTTGTTATTATAAGAGAAGAAAAAAAAAAACGCGTGTTGGGTTAGTAAAAAAAAAAAATTTAATTAAGAAATAAAAAAAATTAATGGCGCTTTGATCTGTTTATTTACCTCCGACCCTCCGATCTAAGAAATCAAATTTATGCGTGAAAATCCCATTACCGTGGTGCGGCGCGCGCCTGATCTTTTTTAAGTGTACAATATTTATTATTACACATCATTTTTCTCATATTTCTGTCGCACATTTTTTTTTTTTAATCATCCTCATCACAACAACTGAAACTTTATTTTGAATGGTGATAAAAACAAATCAAAAAACCTCTCTGTTACCAAGGAAAAAAACTAATATAATCTCTGCATAATAAATTAAAATATTGGAAAAAAGAAGTCATCACTAAACTACTAGAATAACTATGATTAATGAATGGTTTAATGATGCTAAACAAAGTTTGGCAGTTGCTGGACCTATTTGTACAGAAGGCAATAATTTAGTTCATACATCAAGAAAAGAAATTGAACAAGCAACAACATTTTGGGCTCAAATTATGTTTATGTATGGAGCTATAAATGAACAGATAAATATGCTTCATAATATTCATCAATCTGTTAAAGAATTTGAAACTAGAAGTACCAAAGAAATTGATGAATGTGTTGAAAATGTAAATTCTATGCATAATAGATTAAAAACAAGTCTTGAGAAATTAAATGAAACAAAATTAGATAAAGCATTTTTAACATCAGAAAATAATGGTAAAACAAATCTTAAAAATTTTGTATTTGAGAATGGATTAGAAGATTTAGAAAATAATTTTAATGACCAAGTTTTAAAAATTAATAAACAATCAAAAGATTTAAAAATTGAATCAGATAATTTAAAAAAAGAAATTGATAATTTAATTAATAAAAAAAATTCAATATCAGAAAATAAAATTAATAAAGAAGTTTTGGGTGAAGCACATGATAATACAGAAACTGTTGCAGAACATGCACATGCAATGGCAAGTTTATTAGAAAGTTTAACGCGTCATTATGATCAATGTTTAAAAGCTTTAGAAAGTAATGATGATGATGATGAATTATTAGATGTTTTGGAAAAAGATAGTCATGAAGTTGCAGGAGTTATTAATGAATTATATGAAAGAAGAAAAAGTATGAAGTTGAGTGCACAACAAGTGTCTCAGTTTAAAATATTAATGAAACAAGTTCATGAAAAAATTAAAAATTATTATCAAATATTAGATCAATTTGTTATAAAAGATTTACCAAAATTTTTAAAAATTTTTGATGGATTTTCAAAGAAACAAAAATCGGAAATGAAAAATTTAACAAAATTAAATACAGAAATTAATTCTTTAGTTGATTATTATAATATGTTTTTTCAATCTTATCAAGCAATGGTATTAGAAGTTATTAGAAGAAATAAAGCAGAAGAAGAATTAGAAAAATTATGTAATGATATGGAAAAAAAATTAAAAGAAGCTTATGATCAAGAAAAAGAAAAAAGAAAAAATTTTGTTAATCAAAGAGGTGATTATTTACCAAGTGATTTATGGATTGGTTTAACAAAAAATTTACAACCACCAAGAGTTAGTTATCAAAAAAATATACCAATTAAATTATCTGAAGAAACAATTCAACAAGCAGTTAAATATACAAGTACATGATCTTTATTTTTTTTTTGATTACTATTTACATATTTATTTCTTAAATCTATTTATATTCTTTTTCTAATAAAGTAAACTTTTCAATTAATTCTTCAAAAGTTAATTGTTCAGTTTTTTTGGAACCTCTTTCACGAACTGCAATTGTATTAGTTTCCATTTCTTTATCACCAATCATTAAAACATATCCAACAGATAATGTATTAGCTCTTCTAATTCTTGCACCAACAGTTTCTTCTGATGCTAATAATTCAACATTAAAAGATCTTGTACCTAAAGTAACATCATTAAAAAATTTACCAGATAATTTATCAGAAATTTTTTTAGCATAATCAATATGTCTTTCAGCAACTGGTACAACAACTGCTTGTCTTGGATTTAACCAAAATGGCCATTTACCATCAAAATGATCAATTAATAATGCCATAAATCTTTCTAATGAACCAAAAATAGCTCTATGAATTAAAACTGGTTGTTGTAAATTTTCTTTACCTTGATATTTTAAATCAAATCTTTGTGGTAATTGAAAATCTAATTGAATAGTACCTAATTGATGTTTTTTATTATTTTTATCATTAACTAAAATATCAATTTTTGGACCATAAAATGCACCATCACCTTCATTAATTGTCCAATTTTTCCCACTTCTATTTAATGCTTCTTTTAAACCTTCTTCTGCTTTATTCCAAACTTCAATTTCACCAGCATATTCTTCAGGTCTTGTTGATAATACTAAATCAAAATCATTAAAATCAAATTTATTATAAGTTGATTGTAATAAATTTAAACATGATTCAATTTCTGATTGAATTTGTGATTGTTCACAAAAAATATGACCATCATCTTGATGAAATTTTCGAACTCTTGTTAATCCAGTTAATGCTCCTGATGCTTCATTTCTATGTAATGGTGAGAAATCAGCATATCTTACTGGTAATTCTCTAAAAGAATGATCATGTTTACTAAACATTATACAATGACCAGGACAATTCATTGGTTTTAAAGAAAATTCTGTTTCTGATGATCCTCCATTAACTGAAAACATATCATCTTTATAATGTTGATAATGACCACTTGTTTCCCATAATTCATTCTTATAAATTAATGGTGTAACAACTTGTTCAAATCCAAAAGATTTTTGTTGTAATTTCATAAATTCAATTAATCTTTCAAAAATTCTAGTACCATGAGGTAAAAAAAAAACTGATCCTGGAGTAGTTTTATCAATCATATATAGTTTTTGTTTCATTGCTGTTTCTATATATGCTGGTGCACCATCACCTGATGCTTGTGATGAATACCATCTTGTAGTTCGTATGAGTTTGTATGAATTGGTTTTAAGTTGTTTATTTATAAGTTTAAACATTAGATTTATTATATATGACAATGGAAAAAAAAAAAAATTGGTGATTTTTATTAAATTTCAGTTGATCTTTTTTTTTTTTTTTTTGTAATGGAGAGAAAAATTTGTCGGATCGGAAGAAATTAGACAGGACGGGACGGTGAACGCCCTAAAACAACCAGTCTGTTACACGCGTCCTAGAGGACTTAAATAATACTGTGATCAATTAAGAGTTGATTTAAACTATATTTCCTAGTGGAGAATTTATTTTGAATCGTTAAATAATTTGTAGAATTACAATGTAGTAATGTTGTTATAATGGAATGCAGTATTTTGTAGTACAGTACACATGCATGCTAAGTTGACTAGGACGAATTCTTAAAGTCCACTCAACAGTACAAGCTTGTACAAGTATAGCCAATCTGCGGCTGAAGTTCTGCGTGCGCTAGGTTAGCGCTAACAGTGCAAATTTGGGTTTGAATAATTAACGGCTGGGAAAATCTATTATCGATCGATCAACACTTGAAATGAGATCTTAGATTCAAGTGGTAGTTAGATCCAAATGTTTAAGATCTGATCTTGGATTCTTTTAATGACTTTTTGCCAGCTTAAGAAGGTAAGTTTTTATGTTCCATGTTTTGAAAAAAATTAATTCTTGTTAATTATTTGTTTATTTTGATGTAGCTACTACAAGGTTGTTTGTTTATGAAGAAATAGCTATAGGCTAGTTTGCAAAAACTACTTCGAACAAATTTAAGATATGATATATTCTGTTTAAGAAAATTTAGTAATCAAAATAAACAATTGTTAACTACTTTTGTTCGTCTGCTTATTTACAGTGTATATCAAGAAATGCTCCACTTAATTATCAGTCAAATCTATCCGACCTAGCTTGCACTATAGTATATATTAGCTATACTGGTAAAACTATGACAGTTTGGCTACACTCAGGTAGTAGTTAGACATTTATTTATAATAATATATCTGAATTATATTTAATATCCAGAATGATAGATCTTAGTTTAGATTGTAACCTTGTAAGTTCCGTATCCAATTAACTGGTACCTTTTATGGCGTTTGATTTTTTCTTACGTAACTTTACCAAATAAATAATTGTTATTGTTTTACCCTCTAGCTAGCACTGTACTTACTGTAGTTTACGTTTGTAGTACCTGTATTTAACTTAGTGACTTGAATCTGCAACAATAGTACAGTATTGATAATAAAATCAACATGTGTACAATTTTAAACGTTCTCCACCCCCACTGTTTACCATTGTTTTGTTATCCCCGTTATTTATCACCCAGATATCATGTTAAATTTTATAAAAAGGTAATATGTACCAGTGGATACACTCAGTATACCGATCTTTCAAATAGTAATTTAGAATTAACTTAGATATATCCGGATCATTCAATATTACTAAACAGTTATGTACTATATTATTGAAATCGTCATCTTTACCCCATAAACCATTAAATGTTATACATATAATATAATATAAAATTCTACGCACGAACCAAGCTCAATTTTTTTTTTTCTTTCTTTTCTGTCGGATATTAATTAATAATATTTTTTTTAGCCTTTCATTAATGAATACGACAGATAAAAGGAAGAAAAAAAAAGCATCATCTCCTGACTCCTGTACACCCAGAAAGAAAAATCCCATTGTGACAGGGAGGGAGGATTAATTATTATGAAAGGCTCAAACATCCTACATGTTATCAAAATCATATACTGTACTGTATTGTAATATCTATCCGATACAATCATCACTATTTTCTTTTAAGGAGTGGTATTAGGAAGAAAGAGAGAAAAAAAAAAAAAAGTGACATCATCAGGTCTCTTTTATTATTATTATTATTGATTGTTATTATTTATTTATTTTTTTTTTTTTTGAAAACCCACCCTGGAGATTTTCTAATTTTTTTTTTTATTTTTTTACACCAAGAAAAAAATAAAACTTTTCTTCTACACACACACACACACACAACAACACCACCAACTTTTTTTTTCTGCTTCTCAACCAAATACTTTTATTACTAGACAATACTAACTGCGCGACATAAAACGAAGCATTACTAACTATTTTAACATTATACTAACATTTAATATAAAGAAAAAGAGGAAGAAGAAATAAAGTTATTTATAAAAAAAAAAAAAAAACACGAACTTTTTTTACAAAAATAACTATAATCGATACACCAAAATACTAACCCAAAACAACAAAATAAAATACAAAAAAACATAATGAGCCTTGATGCTAAAATTGTATTATTAGGAGCTCAAGGAGTTGGGAAAACATCATTTGTTGTAAGATATGTTAAAAATACTTTTCAACAAGGTAATGCATCAACTATTGGAGCATCATTTTTAGCTAAAAAAATACATGTAGATGATATTACAGTTAGATTACAAATTTGGGATACAGCAGGACAAGAACGATTTAGATCTATGGCACCCATGTATTATAGGTCAGCAAGTTGTGGAATATTATGTTATGATATTACAAGTGAACAATCTTTTAAAGCAATGCATTCATGGTTAAAAGAATTAAAAGAAAATTTAGCAAATGATATTATTATACATATTGTTGGAACGAAATTAGATTTAGTTAATGAGGATCCTTCAAAAAGACAGGTACCTTATGAAACTTGTGTTGCATATGCTGAACAACATTTAGAAGATGGTGGTGAAGCATGTCATGAAATTAGTGCAAAAGATGATCAAGGAGTTGAAGAAGTTTTTGAAGTAATAACAAGAAAATTAATTGAAAGGAAACGTACAATTCAACAAGGTTATTATGAACAAAATCATAATCAAACTATTTATGTGCATAATGAAGAACAAGAACCGAAATCTGGATGTTGTTAATTAAACATAAAGAAAAAACTATGGAAAAAAAAAAAAGCTTATTATTATTTAAATTATTTTTGCATCTTTTTTGACTCAAAAAAGCCCTTTAACTGAATTTTTTTTTTTTTTTTTAAAAAAATTTTATTATTATTAATTGTATTATTATTATGTTTTGATTATATATTATATAGAGAGATTTTGTATTAACAATGTTACTAATAAAAAGATTATCAACTTGTTTATTATATGATTGTTTGTTTGTAATTGTAGTGAAACATTTTGTTTATTGTGTAAGAAATGATTGAAATGATGATTTGAGGAATCAAAAAAATAAAAAAATTCGCCGTCGCGCAGAGCTTTAGTTAGCTAATTTAGCTGTGAAAAAGTAAAAGTGGCCGACGTTCTTCTTTTTTTTTTGTTCTTTGATCCCAACCATTGAAAATTTCATCACCACAACAATTTTTTCTTTGCATCAGTTTTTTTTTTTGATCATTATCAATAATTGATTTTCGTGTATTTGTATATTTAACGAAACGAACCAACTAACTTCAACCCACACCACAACAAAACATCTGATCTAACTTTACAATATAACATGGACAATTTATTACTTCTACGCGAGGCTACAACTCGTAAATTAGATTTAGAATTACAAAAATCAGATGGGACAATAACAACTAATCTTAATGAAGCATCAAAATTAAAAATTCCACCAATAGAAAATATTAATGAAAAAGAAAAAATACTTGATTTAAATGAATTAACAAATTTTAAAGCAACTATTAATAATAAAGAACAAAAAATTAATTTAAAATCAATTTATAATTCATGGTTACAAAGAGATACCAGATTATTAGAATATACAAAAACATGTAATGATAATGATATTTTAAAATTTTCTTTTGCAACAAGAACAGAAGTTACAACTTGGTTAGAAGGATCAGCAGAAACTTTAAAAGGTTTTAGTAAAGAAGAAACTAATCAATCAAATACTATTCAAAGAGATGATGATTTAGGACCCAAAAAAGAATTGAGAGAAATTAGTGATGATTTGAAAAAAATTTATAATAATGAAAGACAATTAATAGATCATAATACAGCATTAAGAGGATCAAAATTAATTGATTTTACAAATGTTAGAAAAGAATGTGAATCTAAAATTTTGGATGAATTTTCAAATAGAAAAAAACAAAAGACATCATCATCATCTACTAATACCAATAATAAACCAGTTCAAAAAAAGGAACCAATTATTATGATTTCACCATCTGCATCATCATTAATTAATAGATCAAATGTTAAAGAATTTTTAATGGAAGGTAAATTTAATTCAAATGTTGGTACAAGTTTTTTAAGTGCACCAGATTTACAATATATTGATAGAATTTCAAATAAATTTGGAGGAGGTAAAATGAGATTTGCAGTTGTTGATTCACCAGATAAATTTAAAGAAGAATATTGGGATCGAGTTGTTGCAGTATTAGTTACAGGTCAACAATGGCAATTTAATAAATATAAATGGAAAAATCCAAATGAATTATTTAATAAAGTACAAGGATTGGCAATTTTATATAAAAATGATCCATTACCACCAACATTAAAATCATGGAATGTTGCAAAATTTTTCTTAGATAGATCTCATAGATCTAAAGATTCTGAAGTATCTCAATTAGTTTGGGATAGAATAGAATCAGCTGCATTAAAAAAAGGTTTTGTACCAAGAAAGAGATAAAAAAACATTACTAAATATAATATAGTAATAATAAAAACATGTATTAAAATAAATTATTTCTTTTTTTTTTTTTTTCAAATTTTTTTGTTTATTTTTTCTATTTAATATCGTTCTTTTAATCTAGAAGCAATAGTTCGTAAATTACCATAAACTTTACCAGGAGGTTTACCTAAAATTAAATCAACAATAGTTCTTCTTGCAATTTGATTATTTTCATAACCACCCAAAATATGAATTTTTGAATCAGCCAAAACAATTCTTGTTCTTGAAGTATTTTCAATAGCAAATTTAGTTTTACCATCTTTACCAGCAATACGACCAATAGCTCTTGATAAATGATCACCAGA
The DNA here is from genome assembly GCA_030564325.1 of Blastobotrys capitulatus. Lineage (NCBI taxonomy): Eukaryota > Fungi > Ascomycota > Dipodascomycetes > Dipodascales > Trichomonascaceae > Blastobotrys > Blastobotrys capitulatus. Next base: position 1,896 of record JAJLUL010000116.1, on the reverse strand, counting down.
AATAATTTTAACATCTTTAATTTCAAAAGTTTCCAAATATAAATCATCCATTTTTAATAATGCAACTGCATCATCAACATCAAATCCTAAAGCAAATGCTCTTAAAAAATCACTTGCTTTTTGTACTGCACCAGGATCAGTTGTTTGTGATGAAGTTTTGACAAAAATTTTTTTATCTCTAGATTTATCAACAAATCTAACTAATAATTTTAATTCTTTAACTAATGGATGATGAATTTTTTCACTCCAAATAGCTTTTAATGGTCCATATCGATGTTGTGGGATTGAAACAGATCTTAATTCATTTTTAACTTTTGTAGTTGTATTTTTAACTGAATCAAATAATGGTTTACCATCTTGATCAACTGTCATTGTGTTATTATTATTATTATTATTATTGGTTTGGTTTTCGTTATCTTGGTTAGTAGTTTCATCATCATCATTAGTTGTCATTTCAGTATCGATTAGTACATCTTCTTCGTTATCTTCATTATTATTATTGGTATTAGGTTGTTGTGTAGGTGATGGGATTTTTGGTTCTGATGGTTTATCAAGTCTAGCTGTTGGTGCACTCATTTTTCTATATTATTTTGTGATATATTAAAAAAAAAAATTAGAAATTATTGTTTAAATGATTAAAATGAAAATAACTGATAAATTTTTTTTTGGTTTTTTTTTTTTTTTTTTTTCAAGTGCGGCTGATAAAGAAAAAAAAAATTTTTTTTTAAAGTTTCCCACACACAAAAGTTTCTCCCTTATCCTTGACGTGGTTATTACTAAGTATTGGGAATTTATTATGTAACACTAATTTGCGCCACATCTGGCGCGGCTTTTGTTTTTTTTTATTATTGTATTTATAAATTATAAACTTAAATTGCACTTATAATTGTACAAGTAAGCTTAAGCAATTCTATTGCTGCTATTACCTAGGTTATGTTAAGAATACTGTGGATAGAATAGAAAACTTCTTTATAAGAGGTTGGGTTTTTAATAGATCTAATAAGATGTTTTCAGCAGCTGGTACTAGCTAGTTTAATTATATCTAATACACCAATTGATTAATTAATTATTGCTGTTATAATTAGTAGCTATTATACTATGGTACTACAGTATATATGTCTCTATCTATATGATTAGATCTAAAAATTTTGGTATTAACTTTGTATACTATAGTACAATATTAGCTATAGCTATAGAAATTTAAGCATAATGATGCAGCTAACAATAGTCAGTATTAAGATCTAAGCTTCACTAGTTGAGAGATCTATGCATGATATTAGTGTGTAATAAATAGTGATTTATAAGTGTATACACACCAACACACTGATAACTTGAGTTTAATAGTGCTGAGATATATACTATAGAATACATGTATCTTGTTACATATTCTATCTTACAGTATGCTATGTTTTCGGCCATATTTACTTAGCAATCTTGAGGTTGTCTTTTTGCATCCTTAACTTAACGAATTGATACCAGAACAAATGAATATATATATCGATGATAATATTATTGAATATAGATATGACTCAAAGAGTAGTCATCTAGTAACGTTAACGTTAAAAAAATAGATAATAAGTGGTTGGGTTGAAATAATATAAATAAGGAAAAAAAACACCCACAAATATAACATCACCAACTTTTATTTTCAAACTACATTATATCATTTATTTGTCAAAATCATGCAAAAGTTTTAGAATTGTCAAGTGGTACAAGTGATTATTGTCGGAGCAATAAGCCGATACTGCCACGTATATATTTTTATATAGAAAGAAAAATTTATACATTAATTTTTCTTTCTCCTCTCTTTAACTTTATAATAATAAACTAATTTATATCTTTAATTGGCTCTAATCTATCAACAGATTAAGAGTCACAAAAGGCGACATAATATTA
>JAJLUL010000115.1:56952-71556 GCA_030564325.1 Blastobotrys capitulatus | reverse complement strand
GCTAAAGGCGCTTGAGCAAAGCCTACAAGCTTACAAGCGTGGGCCAGAGTAGGGCTTAAACTAAGTTTTAAAGAGTTGGGAGATTACGTAAGCTTGGCGTAAGCCTTAGCTTAGTGATTATGTCAGTGGCAAAGAGGAGCATTTTTTCCTCAGCATAAATTCGCGTTGACTAGAGTTGTCGGTTTCACCTCCAACCAATGAAGTTAGGGAAGTGTTAAGTTTGAAGAATTAAGAGAAGAGAAGGTTAACTTAAGGTAATGAATGTTGGGTTTTTAAGCTAAGATAGTGAATTGTTTACCTAGTTTTTGTTAAAAGGGTGTACTAGGATAATGAAGATATACAAATTTGAATATGTATATATATAGCTATTGCTCAATATTGTAATTAATTGCAATGGATTTGAAATATTAATTAATACATATAGACGTCCAATTGAACCAGTGAGTATACTATATATACATACAGTATATCTGTGGATATCCATATGATATCGCCATAATACTTACACCTCTAATCTTAATCAGTATAATCGATCGATATAACTGACTAGTACTTCGACGTCTTCAATTTATTCAATATCATAAATCGTTATTTAGACTATCACTCAATCAATTGAGACTAGGTCCGGATTTTTTTCAATTGTTTTATAATGATATCAATAATACTCATTCAATTGATTCGACATATGTATAGTAATTGGGATTGTTTTTACCTGGATTAAAGGATTCAAAAGCTAGTGATAAAAATGTTTTACTAGCAGAAAGGATTGGATTGATAAACTTAATACTTGGTCAAGATTAGGGTTTAACTTCTAATTATGGCACAAGTACAATCAAAGTTAATACTATTGAATTGAGACAACTCAATCTATTTAGAAGTTTATAATTTTTAATATATATTGGAGAATTTTTTCAATTCTTTCTTTTTGAAAAAACCATCCAAATTTATAACGAATAATTGAGTAATAATTTTGTTTCACAATAAATAGTAAAAATGAATCAACCGCAAGCTAATAACGCTGCGGATAATCAACGAGCACCTCAAGTAAATAATGCTGAGGCTAATCAAGCAATTGCAGCTCAAGTGTCTAGTATCCTAACCAGAATAAGCCATTACCCAGTGCCATCAATTGCATTAGTATCGATTAATCTTGAAAAACAGTCCAAAAAAACTTCCAGTTTTTATTTTTTAATTGCATATATACATGTATATACAATAGTATATGGTACCGACGTCAATTAACAGAAATATAAGATGAGTTATAGCCAATTTTTAAATCGATCGTTTATTTGATATTTATAGCAGTGCACAAAAATATAAAATTTATATAAGGACATCATTATGAATATATATTATATTATGAGCTTATAATTAGTATATAACTAATAACTCTTGAACTAACACTGGTTTTATATTTTCACTAGCTAATATAAACCACTAAATTTAATATTTTTATATACAGTATATACATTTGACATCAAAAGTTTTTTTCAATTGAGCAGTTGTAGTACATATACAAATAGAATCTTTAATTCTAATTAAAATCAAATTTAACCTTATTGAATTAAATTGATACTAGCTATAGTATATATACAATACCAGGTGAAGTGTTAATTAAGCGCCATGATCTCAATTCTATTATAAAACTGGTTTTCCATTTCAATGTTCTGGCTATTTTGATATAACAGGCCGGCTCAAATATGACGAACAATATATTATATATACTGTATATATTAAAACTTTGTGAGAGATTGATCTCAAAAGAGATTAAAGATGTCTAACTAAGAGTGCTTATATATATATACAGTATGTTGAAGGATATTTTATTGTATATGAGTAAGTAGAGTATTCTTAGGGTTTTTACAGTTGATAATTATAATACTTAAGGCATTTATGATTGAAATTAAATTGACCACATTACAGGGTTTATCAGCTGTATAGTAGCGCTAGGATAGCTGTTTCCAACTAATTGATTACTAGTTTACCTATAATCTATATTTCAACATCCTAATCAGCTCTAAAGTTTATATATAGTAGTCTTATATCAATCATAAAATACACATGGATACGCATCAAGTTAAAATGTGTAATTAAATTATAATATAGTTAGTGCTATTGTATACATGCTGCAGTACATATATAGACGCAAGGTTAACAATTGTACATTATACACATATATACTCATAATTAATAATTAAGTTGATGTGGGCTTAATCTTTTGCTCAATATTCAAAATAAATTTCAAGCGCTTAAATATTCACTTCTATTACATATTTGAATTAGACAGTATATTATATATATATACAGTATATTTATATTTATATTTATGGTGATTATGTTGTATCGAGATCTCCCAATTGATAAAATCTACAAATTAAAAAAGTTATTGTTGATAAAGAACTATTATGCTGATTCTTTTTTTATACTGATAAATTAATATTAAATTACCACAACAACTCAACATAAAACATTCATTAATTATATAACTGAAGCGATTTTTATTTTTGCTATTAATGGACAATAAATAAGAATAATATAAATACCATGAGTAGTACAAAAATCGAGAAACCCAAGCGCCTAAAATATAATTATAAAGAAACTAGTAGTATTAACAATACATATAAAAGAAATATAGAACCAGATATTTTTGATGGTATCCCATGTCCACCAATAGTTGATACACCAGTTAGAGCACCATCACCATCAAGAGTAATACCAGATACTAATAATCAAATCAATCAAAATGATTTTGCAACTCCACCTTATGCACCAACTCCTGATAAAGTATTAGAATCTCCCGTTAAAATACAACAAGCATCATCAGTAGCTATACTAAAACCTAATAACAAACGGCCAAGATCAAATGATGACCATTATAATAAAAATATTAATAATAATAATAATACCAAGGATGATAGTACTGGTAGTAGTAGTGAACAATCAAATAAAAGAGCTAAAACCTCAACAATATCACCAAGAAAATATGAAACTCCTTTAACACCTATTGAAAATAGTATTCCTCATAAATTACCAGAAAATAATTCTACAAATCAATCTGAAAATTTGAATCCAGAAAAAAAATTAGATGATAAAGTTATTAACCAAACTCCAGCTAGTGAAAAAATAGATTTAAAAGCATCAAATAAACATAAATTAGCTGGTAGAACTAAAAACCCATCATCAACTGCTTCAAAAAATTTATCAAAAATTCCAAAAGAAAAAACTAAATCAACTGATTTAATTGATTTTGATGCTAATTATGATTATCAAGTTTATGAAGGATTTAATGATTATTATTATTATAGAGATTTAAGATCTAATGCCCCATCCCCAACAAGTTCATTTGAAGTAAATTTAAGAAATAGACTTATTAATATTGGGGTTTTGGAAGAAGAAGAAGAATTTGAAGATGATGTAGATAATGATGATTGGAATTCAATTGTTTTAAAAAATTTTAATCATGATAAAAAAAAAAGTATTAAAAAACTATCTAAAAGAATCTTTCAAACTGATAATCCGTCAAATGATGAATGGAAAGAATATTTGTTTAATAAATTATTACCAGATACTAATATTAGTGATGATAATGATAGCTTAGGTCTTGGTACTTGAGATGTTAGTGATGAATTGGTATAGATATTTTAAAAAATAAATTTCGCTTTAATTTAAATCAATCCTTAATTATAATATATATTTAATGGAGTAGTTTCAAGTAATATGTCGATATATCAGCTGTCAAGTGATTTGATACGTAAGTACTACAATATCAATTCTAGAATATTTTGCTCTTTCTTATATTATAGTTAAACTGTATATAAATCTGCTTGCGATCGTTCAGATTTTTAAGCTAAATATCAATCGACTATAGTATACTAAATTAAAAATTTTTGATTAATCAATCAACTGGATTCTTAATTAAGTCATAATACAATCGAGCTATAGTTATTGATTGATATTTAAGAGCATCAAGCCCTATAGCTGGCATATATTGTATTGTACAACTTGACCATCCCAATTTTTTTACAAACTTTTAATGAATCAGTTATAAATAATAATAAACAATGTATACATATAAAACGTTTATGTAACCTCACTCAACATTTTAATTAAGAACATAACAAGTAGCAATGTGTGTCCTGGATGCTTACCATGAATGCAAGATTTTCTCTCCTGAGATTCGAGTAAAAATAAACCAAGATTCGCAAGACCCAAGATTCGCAAGACCCTCTAAGTAATTATTAAATTATACAAAATTTTACTCAACAAAGTATACAATACATTTATGCATTTACCAAAGACAAATAATACTACAGTATCAATTGTTAACTTAGATCTATATTGTATATACCAGGTATACCAGGTATACCAGGTATACTGTATATATATACAATATTTATTCAATTCATGCATAGAATTATGTATAAAAATGGTGCAAGTACGCCAAATAAACGTGTTTTCGTCTATATACACCTTTGAACCAATCAAAACTGTATTATATTTCAACGTGTATTAAATTCGCTTTACTAATGGCCACCGGTACTATTCGATGATACTACTGAGATCTAGGCTTTAATTATCAAATTAGCTTAGCCAAAAAAAAAAAAAAAAAAATACAGATTAAATTTATTACTGATGAAAAATCACATTTCCAAGACTTTTGTCTTAGATTCTCTTTTTTTTTTGTTTCCCACGTGCACAGGGTGGGGTTAATTTAAATTTTAGTGATCAGATTTTTTATCACCGCTTGTTTTTGCTGGGCTCTTACTTTCTCTCCACTACTACGCATAAAATGACGGAATTTACGCCCAGGATTAGATACTCAAGCAGTTTAAAGCCTCTGATATACACCACACCACTTTTTTTCTTTCTTGGTTTCAGACAACCCTACTCTATTTATTTCCTTTGAATTGGTTTGATATGGGGGAATACCGTTTGTATCACAGAGTATATAGTCTTGATTGAAGATTATGTCATATATTCTCACTTAGAATATATATCAGCTTTACCTGTGTTGTGGCATATATAAGGTAGTACGTATATCGTTTAAAGACTTTAATATATATAGAAAGCTATAAAGTTTATCTTTATTAAGATTTTATATACTTCATGTATTTGTTTCATATTTTGATCTTTTTCTTTTTCTCCTCCGCCACAATTGATTCAATTAATTACCAGCTTAAGGTACCTTAAGTAAATTTAAGGACACTATAGTTACATTGACGGAACTCAATTATTCTATATCCCTATCTATATTCGTGGCTTGAAAATCCTCTGTATAATAGTCAAGCCACAATTGATCATTTGTTGATTTAAATCGATCCTAATTTCAATATCTAACAATTGGGCCTGGGGTCCAATTATTATGGGGAATTTAGGATAAATAGAAAGTTGGTAATATTACCAAGTCAGTAAGTTTTGAAGTCACGATTAAAGTGACTCCACATTTCAAGGATAGAAATATTGATTGAGAAAGGGAACAGTTTATACTAAAGTATGCAGGTCCGATTTTATTGTTGCTCAATTGCTGTGATATATTATACATGTATATGAATTTTTATTGTTGAAAAGTTGGCCTCTACAATGATATACGTACAAAAACTTGTACAATTAATGTACATGTAATATATTGTATACGTGCAATCGATGTACTTTATGCTATTTATGATCTATATACTTGCTATATATATACTATAGTAGCCATATATAGTTTACCATGGTATAATGGACAGCAGGTTTGTAGAATACAGCTGTGCACGCTTATATATGGAGATTGTATATACATGTATTTAGGCTATAAAGCTCTTGGTATAGCGATTTTGAACTCATCATATGTCACAACGGAATAATAATACTCAAAAAACCTTAATTTTTATCAAATTTCGGTAACGACGCTAGAAGCTAAATGTAGCAACCGATAATTATATTATATCACCATTATCATAGTGCTATTGTATGTAAAATATTTCTTATATACAGTATACTGTAGATGGTACTATCCCGATGTCAAAAACTAAGTTTTAACTGCAATAAATCTATCAATTGCTAATAATTTCCTCTAAGCTTTTCCTTCAATAAACTTAGAATACTCACAGACTCAAAAATAATATATATGCAAATATTAATTTGGATATCGATATTATAAAATTTTATGTATCATAATATTTTTAAAAGTATTATAGCCATAGGAAGTGTAACCTAAAAAATAGTTGGCATCCATATAGAGTGTATGTTTAAATTGATTTACAGGCTAGACAGATGTATAAATTACGTTTTAAGTATATTTATAATGATTCACTCTACCAGTCAGCATCGGGCAAAATAAAAAAATTGAAATGTAAAAAATTGAAGAATAAGCTTAGACGGAGTTCAGTCAGCATCGGGCAAAATAAAAAAATTGAAATGTAAAAAATTGAAGAATAAGCTTAGACGGAGTTCCGATGTATTACATAATTCTTCAATTTTTTACATTTCAATTTTTTTATTTTGCCCGATTCTGACTGGTACAGCATCTGTATTAATTCATCATAATGATATAAAAAATTAGACTTAGATCTAAGTAATTTCAAATTAACTTCGATCAATCAAATTAATTTAAAGAATTCTAAAATAACCCTGAGTCTACGGTATTATTTATTATTTACAGTATATTATTTGTGTTCTGATTATAACTTTTATAAATATAAGTGATAAATAGAAACCAAAGGTGACATCATTGCGTTAAGGCCCAAGCTTATACCAATTTCAGATTGATTTGAATCTGTTTTACAAATTGACCATTGAATTAAAATTTTCAAGGTATCGATCGATGTATATGCTTAAAAAAAGGAAATCAATTAGTTAATAATTTATATAGTTAAAGGGCCTTCAACATCTAGAAGAATATTATACAAGTTATCGAATCGATCAAACAAATCACAGCTAACTGGTTTTAAATTGATACAAAGCAAGATTAGTTCATATGACAAGATTCAATTGCTATTGAAAACAAGCAATGACTAAAGTATTAATTAATCATGTTTATAATTTTATAATTAATTATCCAAGTCACTTTAAAATCAAGGTTTCTTGACAAGTTTATAGCCAATATATATATATATATCAATGAACCGAGGAGACTGATTAATTACTATAATTAGAAAACCCTTAAATATTAGTTATAGTATCCTTTAATAGTTCCAGACTTCTATAGCTGAACCTATTTCCTACCACTGGTAATCACGATTGATGAGCTTCTATCAAAACTTAAGAATTCTTTGCTTAGAATTTGACCCATTAGAAAAAAAAATTTCTAATATTTCATATGATTAATTTTTTTTATCATGATAGACTCTATAATAGGAAATTTGTTACAAACTACTGTAATTTTCTTTTTAATAAGTAAACACTGATTTTCAGAGAGTTGTAGTTCCGATGCGGCTCCATTTTCTTTCTTCGTAAGTTCCGTACGCGTATGTATATTATAACAATATTGATATTAATGGAAAAAAAAAAATCGTTCTAAAAATGACATATATCGACTTAGATCGTGCATTAATATATATCATCCATGGACACTGTTATTATTTTGTACCAAAAAAATAAAATAAAAAACGTTTTATAAAAGGGTTTATAAATTTAAGCATATCTAAATTAGATGCGGCTTTTTATCTCTAGCAGTGGTTTTGTCGGAGCGTTGTTTTGCGGCGTGCGGTATAATTATTAATTATAATTTTTTTTTTGTCGTGGATCCACCTGCAGTGTCTGGTAGCTGCCGAGAAAGAACGTGTATCGTGAATTTGGCGTGGAAAAAAGAAATTATGGATGTATGATGCATCCCTTCTTGGCATATATCCTATCTATTACAGGTTGTATTGCCTTTGGAAGATATGTTTACACACCCTTAAAATATCTGAGTTACAATTCAAAGTATCTCCAGTTTACTATCTAACTAATTATCGATCGGCACATTGTAGGTACTTGTAGTAATGTTTACTTATTTAAAATTGGTATATACATGTATGTTAAATATTTTAAAATTATACCATTTCATGATTATAATAATTGTGGATTTAAGTTATTAATTAAAATAATTACGCGAAATCTAATTATTATCATTAATTTTACAATAGAAAGATTCAATTATGATAATATTGTAGTAGTGTATATGTTTATTGATCGATATAAATTCGAGTTACCGGAATAGCATTAGCCTAGGGGTAGCTTAAGATTATCAATGGTAATCTCAGGGAATTTATTAATTTATATTAATTTTCAACACATTGGCGTATAATTTGATATATTTCTTAAATTTGATAAGATCGGTATACTTAATTTATATCAAATATATAGAAAAACAGAACTGGTACTACTATCAACTCAGCTATACTTCTTAAAGCATCTGTGATACCCTATACCTTAGTATACGTACTGGTTATCTTCTATTGCTTCTATACATGTATCTGAGTTATCTTGACAACTCGAGTAATCAAGATCGATATAAACATAATCATATATCAATCTGATGAATGATATATTTATTATAAATTAATTATATATATACATAAACCACGTATAAGTATATTTTCAATCCAGGATATATATATTTGTAAAGAATTACAGCAGACTAGTAGTTGCTTGGCTTGCATTTATGAACATAATATATACCTATTTTTTTTACTCTGTTATATACGTGGTATACTAGACTGTATACAATGGCATGGTATATGTTAAAATAACTCTTCATTGAAATCGATCTATATATATCTCATAATTACAATATTATATACATAAGTTAAGAATTATCTGAATAACTTTTTGTTGAATTATTTTTAATTTGGTTGATCGATTTTGAAACTACGTTTTTACCATTTCTCTGGGCATATATGACGAAGAAATGATATCAATTTTTAATACTATATATTATAATTATTCATTTATATTTTAAATTTATAAATTATTATATTTTAGATATCGAGACTTGAATTAATTTTACCAGATTGAAAATATATATCTAGGTTAAAAAAAGCCTTTTGTGAGCTTGAGAGATTTTTTTTTTGTTTATATATCTCGGATAGTTTACCGTTGAACAACTCATCTCATCTTAACTTTCGGAATCCATTTATTTAAATTAACATGAATCAATTCGAATCATATCAGGATAAAATGTATGGCACGGTTTTTTTTCTTTCAAATTTTTACGATAATTTCCAGGTATAAAACCAGTCCATTTATCGTACAATAATTTTCCATTTATAACCATTAAATAGCTTATCTCAATAGAAATAAATAAATAAAAAAACCTCAGTTGATTATCATCGGTATGCCGGAAAATGTGGAGTTTTTTTTTTTTGTATTAGTACCGAGCACAGCCGCATACCTCCGGTTTTCAAGCCCTATTAAATGTGCGCGCGGTTTTTTTTTCTAATTATGACTCAGGTCACTCGCCACATTTTTTTATATATCAATTGTGGCCAGTAAATTTCCACTCATCGCATTAAACAATGGAAAAAAAAAAAAAATTCACACCATCAAAAAAAATAAAATCAACCCTTGAACATTATCATCTTAATTACTCCAGGATTTAATTCAAACCGTTATAGATTAGATTAAACAGAAATCATGGAGTTTTAGTATCAATATAATTTGATTCTTATTCTCTTTTAATTTTTTTTTTTCTATAATTTTCTTTTATATATATGTAACATATATGCTTGTTTTTTTTTATCTATTATGTAAGCCAATAAAACTAAGGTACCAAGAAAAAATTCCAAGAAATATTGCCAAGGCCCTCCGAATTTCTTAACTTTTTGAGATTTTTATTTGTTTTATTTATTTATTTTTTTTTTTTGCACAGTTTCTTTTCTCGATTATTAATATCGGATATATTATTATAATCATTAATCATGATGTCTTTGGAGAAAAAAAACGTTACAATATATTGGGTTTTGATTTGATCTTAATGTGAGATGTACCAGCACTAGTAAATCAAATCAAATCAAGCAGTGATGGTATATCCATATTGTCAAAATAATCATACTGGTATGAGTACCCTTCTTTTATTAACTTAAACAGGTGGTAGATACAAAATAGTGGAGGTTTGCTAACTACCGTAGGTGTGCTAATACTTGTGCAATACCTCTGATCTCAGCTATTCTTTGTTGGTTTAATCATCTTGGCATACGACAGAGGGTATAATTTATACCATAGTATATATGTATACTGGTATCTACCATCCAGCATTGATAAATATAGTATCATTGATCTCACAGTTCGAACAAAATTTACAGCAATTTTAAATTAGAATACATTGATTAATTTATTTAATAGAATTAGTAATTCTTGGATTTTCTGAATAATCTCTAGAAACTATTGCTAAACTATCTTTAATACTTTATAAGAATATATGTATATAAAAATGATTGAAAAATATTATATATCACAATCATCAACCTACCATATGGTACCTTCTATACTAGTTCCTTATATATCCATGGTTGAAATTTTAGATAATAAGTCATCTCTTGGTCATCTGTTACTATATAGCTAGGATATTGGTACCAGTAACGACTATTTGTAAAAAAAAACCTAATTATTCATATACCATATGCCATAGATCTATAATAGTGCACTCCTTCTAAAAAAATCATTCAATGTCTGAAATACCTATTCATGTTCAACGTAACAGTACCTGGTATTAAAATGATTGATAAGAAACTTATCAATTTAACATAAACTTTTTTAAAATAAAGCGTGCGCTGATATATATTGTACCTTATATATAAGGTATATTTCCCCAGATCAAAACCCTTTAAGCATTAATAAAATCACGTCGAAATTTCAGTAACAAAAGTATGCATTGTAACCAAAAATTAATATTATCACAATAAAAAAACCAGCTGGACGAGTACTAGTACTGCACTGGGTAGCAAAGAATATTTTGTCTCAGATATTTACTTTTTTTTTTGTTTCTTTATTCGCCCAACACAGTTATAAATACCTAAAAGAGCTTGGCAAAAAAAAAAATATATATATAGAATAGAAAAATAAAAAAACTATTTACTTTTATCAAAATGTATAATAATAATTTTGGTACCTTGAATACTTTTTAAAATTTCATAAAAATCAATTATATCAATTATTATAAATATTATCAAATTTCCACCAAAAAAAAAAAAAAGAAACCTATTAAATTTTATTCTATTTATTTCATAATTATATAAAAATATATTAAGTTCTTTCTTTAGTAAAAAAATAATAATAATATGTCTAAAGAAACAACAAATCATAAAAAAAATCAATCATTAGAAAAATCAACAACAACATCAACATTTGATACTAATACAACAATAAATTATTCAAGTGATGAAGATCATCCTTGGACATTACCGCCAGATCAAGTAGTTTCATTATTTAAATCAAATGCTGATAATGGTTTAACTCATCAAGAATGTGAAAATAGGTTACAAGAATATGGTCCAAATAGTTTAGATGAAGGTGAAGGTGTTAGTTGGGTAAAAGTCATGATTAGACAAGTTTGTAATGCAATGATTGTTGTTTTAGTTGTTGCAATGGCTATTGCATTTGGTATTAGAGATTGGATTTCTGGTGGGGTTATTGCAGGTGTTTTTGCAATTAATGTTATTGTTGGTTTTATTCAAGAATTTAATGCTGAAAAAACAATGGCAGCTTTAAGATCATTAGCAAGTCCAACTGCTAGAGTTATTAGAAATGGTAGTGATGAAACTATTAGTTCATGTGATATTGTTCCTGGTGATTTGGTTATGATTAATGTTGGTGATACAGTCCCAGCAGATTGTCGAGTTATTGAATGTATGAATTTTGAAACTGATGAAGCATTATTAACTGGTGAAAGTTTACCAGTATCAAAAGAATCAATGGCAACTTTTGAAACAAATTCCCCAGTTGGTGATAGAATTAATATGGCTTTTAGTTCATCAGTTGTTACAAAAGGTAGAGCAAAAGGTTTAGTTACAGCAACTGGTATGAATACAGAAATTGGTAAAATTGCAAGTTCTTTACAAGGTGATAATTCAAAAATTAGAAAAGTTGAAAGAGATGAAGATGGTAATGCAAGAAAAAGAGATTATATGAAAGCATTTTTAGGTACAATTAGTGATATGGTTGGTGCATTTTTAGGTACAAAAGGTGGTACACCATTACATCGAGTATTAGCAAAATTATCAATTTTATTATTTGGATTTGCAGTTATTTTGGCAATTATTGCAATGGCAGCTCAAAAATTTCATGTTAATAGACCAGTTGCAGTTTATGCAATTAGTATTGCATTAGCAATGATTCCTGCTTCATTGGTTGTTGTTTTAACAATTACAATGGCAGTTGGTACAAAAACAATGGTTGAAAGACATGTTATTGTTAGAAAATTGGATTCTTTAGAAGCTTTAGGTAGTGTTAATGATATTTGTTCAGATAAAACTGGTACATTAACTCAAGGTAAAATGATTGCAAAAAAAGTTTGGATTCCATCAAATGGTTATTATGATGTTAGTGAAACAAATGAACCATTTAATCCAACAAAAGGACAAGTTAAATTTTGTGAATTATCACCAGCTGATGATGATGAACCAATGTTTGGACAATTACCAGAAAAAAATAATCAATTATTTGAACAATTTTTGGATATTGCATCAATGGCAAATATTGCAAATGTTAGAAAAGATCATGATGAAGAAACTGGTGAAGAAACTTGGAAAGCAAATGGTGATCCAACTGAAATTGCTGTTCAAGTTTTTGTATCAAGATTAAATTGGCAACGATCAAGATGGACTGATGGTGAAAAACCTTTATATAATCATTTGGCAGAATATCCTTTTGATAGTTCAATTAAAAGAATGTCAACTGTTTATCAATCAACTGAAACTGAAAAAATTCATGTTTTTACAAAAGGTGCTGCTGAAAGAATTATTGGTATTTGTAGTAAATGGTATGAAAATAATGAATTGGTAGATTTTAATAAAGAAAACCAAGATTGGGTTCAAAATAATGTTGATGCATTAACTAAAATGGGATTGGTAAGTTGATAATAATAATGAGAAAAATACTAACAATTTTTTTTTTTTTAGAGAGTTTTAGCATTTGCTAGAAGAGAATGTCAACCAGCACAAGATTGGAAACAAGTTGAAAGAGAAGATTTGGAACAAGATTTAACATTTTGTGGATTAATTGGTATTTATGATCCTCCAAGACCTGAATCTGCTGGTGCTGTTAAATTATGTCATCAAGCTGGTATTAATGTTCATATGTTAACTGGTGATCATCCTGGTACTGCTAAAGCAATTGCTCAAGAAGTTGGAATTTTACCAAGAAATTTATATCATTATGCTGACGATGTTGTTAAAGCAATGGTTATGACTGCAACTGAATTTGATGCTTTAAATGATGATCAAATTGATAAATTACCTGTTTTACCATTAGTTATTGCAAGATGTGCTCCACAAACAAAGGTTAGAATGATTGAAGCTTTACATCGAAGAAAAGCTTTTACTGCAATGACTGGTGATGGTGTTAATGATTCTCCAAGTTTAAAAAAAGCAGATGTTGGTATTGCAATGGGTATTGCTGGTAGTGATGTTGCAAAAGATGCTTCTGATATTGTTTTAAGTGATGATAATTTTGCTTCAATTTTAAATGGTATTGAAGAAGGTAGAAGAATGACTGATAATATTCAAAAATTTGTTTTACATTTATTAGCTGGTAATGTTTCTCAAGTCTTTTTCTTGGTTATTGGTTTAGCATTTAAAGATAATGATGGTTTATCAGTCTTTCCATTATCACCAGTTGAAGTTTTATGGATTATTATGATTACTTCATCATTTCCTGCAATGGGTTTGGGTGTTGAAAAAGCAGAACCTGATATTATGAATAAACCACCAAAAGATCCAAAAAAAGCAGTTTTCACTTGGGAAATTGTTTTAGATTTAATTGTTTACGGTGTTTGGTTAGGTGTTATTTGTATTGTATCATTTGTTGGTATTGTTTATGGTGATGGTAATGGTCAAATGGGTAAAGATTGTAATGAAAATTATGGAGAAGGTTGTTATTATATTTTTAGAGCAAGATCATGTGGATTTTTACAAATGACTTGGGGTTTATTAGTTTTAGCATGGGAAGTTAAAGATATGAAACGATCTTTATTTAAATTAGATGAAGAAAGTGATAATTTGATTAAATCTTTTTTCAATGGTTTATGGGAAAATCAATTTTTATTTTGGTCAGTTGTTGCTGGTGCAGTTATTAGTTTCCCAATTATTTATATTCCTGTTATTAATGATGTTGTCTTTTTACATGGTCCAATTTCTTGGGAAATTGGTGTTGCATTTGCTGGATTAATTGTATTTGTTATGGGTATTGAACTTTATAAATGGATTAAAAGAGCTTGGTATAGAAAACGAGATTCTAAAGCTAAAAATCCAATGGCTAATTTATCTGATAAACCATTTGAAAAATATGCATCAATGTCAAGATCTAATACAATGGAGGTTTAAAGATTTTAAGAAAAGAGAAAAAAAAAAAAAAAAAAAAATTTACATTGCATTTTTGTTTTTTATTTATATTGTTTTAAAAAAAAAAAAAAAAGATAAAAAAATA
>JAJLUL010000115.1:46228-56852 GCA_030564325.1 Blastobotrys capitulatus | reverse complement strand
TTAATTGTAGATTTTTAATTGTTTGGATTGTATAGAGTAGTTTTATGATACATGGCCTGTTGGAGTTTTCATTTCAATCAATTATGAGTGCTGATGTATCAGTGATGGAGTACAATGCCATACTACTCCCAGCCGCGTGAGGCTTATATACCTCTTGAAACATTTTCCGTGACGGTATTTTTAACTGAAACATCCGTGTAACGTGATATTGATGCCTACACACTTTTGGCCAAAAGTGTTACATACTTGAAGACCAATGCACAATTGAGCTTATTATATCACAAATGATAATTAGGCCGATCGTATTAAACTAACTAAAGAAATGAATCTAACTTACTGGTATATTATTTGATTTATAAAATGATAAAGAGAAGAAGCTCTCTTTTACTGCATAGAAAATAATACTATATGAGGATTCCGTCACGGAAAACCAGTAGACGCTCTACTATAAATCCTATGGATTATAATAGACTATAGTATACAAGTACAGCTTGTGCCATGGTGTTGTATTGTTTGTCTAACTACAGAAATAAAATAAGTTATTAATAGAAAAATAATAACTAAATTAAAGTATCATATGGATGGATACCACGTATCAGATAATGTATTAAATACCATACTCTACCCAATACGATAATTTAAAAATAAACTTTATTTTTTTTTATCAGCACACAACTTCAATAAACTAGGTATTGCGGACTCTCGAGATCTTACTTGTCAAAAATTAATATATAAACTGCCACAGTGATCAAATTTTCTATCTATAAATACTATAAGCTCCAAAGTTAACTCCTCCAACTACAACATACATGTATATATAGGCAACGTTTAGATTTTGTTAATTAATATACAACAGTACAAATATCAAGTTCTATATAATATAATAATAATGACTAACAATAATAAAATTACTTTATCAACATTACCAAATGAAATTTTAGATCAAATTATCAACTTATTAAAACATGATCAATTAACAATAAAAGAATTAAGAAAAGTCAATAGCAAGTTCAATTCATTTATAATACAAGATAGATATATGAGATTTTATTTAAATGGATTTTTTAAAAAAAATGGTGGGAATTTGGGTATATTTAGATTACCAAAAAAAAATATTCATGATTGGTTTAAAATAACAATTAAAGATATAAAATCTGCATTAAGTGATGCCAATGACAATAATAATAACAATAATTATCAAAATGATTTGGAAAAATATTTTTTTTTTTGTTCAAATCCAATAAAAATCCATTTAATTAAAAATAATTATTTAAAATTTAATTTACCCACAAATATTTATTATTTTAAATTTCAAAATCAAAAATTTAATGAATTTTTTAAAAGAATTTTGATTAGCATTAATCACTATAATAGTTTGGTACCATTATTTTTAAATGAAGTTTTAAATGATTATAGTAATTTACAAGTTACCAATAAATTTGGTTGTGATTATCCATTAAATCTTACTCCATCAATTAGATCATTAGTTGAACGTATGTATATGGATTCAATTGATATTAATTATCAATTTAATGATCCTTATGAATTATTGAATCAAAGATTACAAAAATACAAAGAGTTATTTGATTATTTAATAAAGGATCATAAGCAGCCAACAGTTAATTCATCAGGAAATATGTTTTTAAATTTAGCTATTGAAATATGTCATAGCGATATTTTGAAAGATGTTAATGTATCCAGTATGATGAATGGCAAATTCAAACCCAACCCCAAATTCCATAATTCATTTTCAGATATAGATTCTGCAACACTAACAATTGTAATTGTTATTTTTTTAAGATCAATTGGATTCAATGCTCAGTTAGTAAATTCACTCGAGAGTTCATTAATACTAATGTTACCACGCTTTACATCTGGTGAAGAAAATACTTTTTTTTGTTTTGGTTTTAATGGTGCTGCACCACATGAAATTAAAAAAATCACTGAAAAGAATTTAAGAGAGATATTAAGAAGTAATCCAGAGCTTGGAGCATCAGAAGATACAATAAAATTAAACTCACTTAGTTTAAAAGATATTTGGGGAGATCCAGAATTTCCTGTAAATTCTGAGGTATCAAAACTTATAGACACGGCTGAGAGCTTATTTTTATATAACATGCCATATTTTTTATGGTCAGCATTTGGTGAAAAACCTTCAATGACTGTTGATTTATTTATTGAATCAATAGAAGAAAAATATAATAAAAGATCTTTAAAATATAATTTTACAACAACAAAAAAAACTACTTTAAAATTATTGATTGATGGGTTTATTGTTGCTTTAAAGAGAAGAGATAAAGAAGATGGATATATTTATCCATTTATATAAATTTTTATTCGATCATAATTTAGTTATAAATAAATATATAAAGAACACATATAGGTATCAGATATTTGGGTGGTTTGTAATTTAGTTTAATTTGCCTTAAAATTGGGAATTTTACAGTGTTAATTCGTAACATAACTAGTTATAACTGCCTTTTACAATTAGTTATTACCTGCTAATCAAATATAACGCAAATCATGATTACATCAGATACCTGGTACGTACGGTACCAGGTACTCATGCATAATCCAACTGTAATTTAAAACATGTGCAATCTATATTAATTATGCATGGGATACCTCAACGAGCCGCACTTTCAAATGTTGCTAATCTTTACCCAACATTTATTGTTAACACGCGTCGTCAACCCATTCTCAACACCAAAAAAGCTTTGTTGATTATCGATATACCGTGGTATGATATATGATGCACCATGTACTATGGTAGCTTGTTCCAGCTGTGTTAATCCAATATATTCAATATATATATAATATCCTGATAATTTAAAAGCCATGCATATCTGATATTCAATCTTTATGATTAATATTATATGAGCATATATATATCGATCCCAACGTTCGTACTTCTAGCTTAATATATCCAGGATATATAGTATACCCTGATGGGTACTCCTCATAACTTCTATAGCAATATATAATATCATACCAATTGAGTAAAGCGCTTAAGCTTGTGATTCCTGCATGTCATCCAATATAAAAGATCTTGTTGATATCATTATCATGATTAGAAACACTTGATAAAAAGAGTACTACGTATTTAGTATATCTGAATATCCATACCTCTCCTACCTTAATGTAAAGGCCTTCTAACTTAATTTAAATTTCAAGCACGCATATACTGTATATATCTGGTGTAACTACGCTTCACTGTGTAACTACCGTCTTTAAGCTTAAGTATTTAGCTAGTAAATTATCGGGCCGTATTCGGTCAATCTTTCGAAAAAAAAAAAATTTCAAGCCGCCCTTTCCACGGGCGGGCCGTTTGTAACCTTAAAATTGTGCGACAACGGTATAACTTGGTACAACTAGATCTAGATTATTTGAGCTGATGATGGACCTAATTCAAGTTAGATCAAATTTAAACTAGCTATAACTCAGATGCATAGTATAGCCAACAATGTTGATTGTTGTACCAGGTAGTTAGTGAAGAATGCCTATAAGTCAAAGTATTACAGGTTACTGTGGACCTGTTCTAGGATATCTCGGGGATCAAATTTAATGGATATAGATTGTTGGAAAAAAATTTCTTTCAATTCAGGGTTGCTTTAGAAACCAACTCAACCCCCTGTTTTTAAGCCTAATTCAGAAATAATTGATCAATTATTCGGCCCCGAGTTAAAGAAAATTTTCAAACTGTTCTAGGAAAGTAATAAATACCGTATATATACATTTCATCCACTCTAAGTAGAATATTAGTGTGTACGAATGAAATTTTTCATGATGCAGAGATCATCGAGATATCAATGAGAAATGAGATATCAATAATTTTTATTTTGCATTTTAAGTAGGTTTAGCCTTACCACTGTATAATGCTACATGTACTGATATCTTTTCTCAACACTTTTTTATCAACATTGAGGCTCAATAGAAATTTCACATGAATATATTAGTTCATATTATATTTTGTGACCAGCTGTATACAGTATCTTTGTAAGCCAGCAATTGAGTACTATAGATATATCTAGATATCTGAATGATTATCAGCTGTCTATAGTAACATGTATATAATTTGGAATCCATATTATAATATCTAGAGGGTATCTCAATATACCATGAATACAATATACCATGGGTTAATAAGAGGTACGGTTCATTAACAGCAAAATATATTGTACTATATAGGATTGATAAAGTATACTTACTTTAAATTGTAACTTTTATCAAATTTAAGGATTGATAAGATCATAAAATCATGATGTATACTGATTATTATGGAGTGCATAAAATATTATGTATGGCCATAAAAATAGAAGAGTCATTCCTGCGATGTTAGTATTGAGATTGAGATCACCCCCAACAAATTCACATCACTCGCTTGAAGCCTTATAAATTATGGAGAAAATAAACAAGATATCAACCTAAAATATATTTTGATCATGATTTAATAATAATATTGAATATAGAAGAATTGTTTACCTTCGATTTGATTTATAAAATTATTAACAATTTAAAGTAAATAAACAAAAAAAGAGAATTATTCAGGGTTATAGTTTTAGAACCAAAATTCATAGCTCAAATTATTCTCTTAATATACTGGGGTACCAACAAACTCTTAGTGTAGTTAATATATCTTCTCCACGTTTTCAATCTATTCTTAATTAAACTGTAAAATTTCTTCATAAACTCATAATAATCTAATCTATCTTCGATATACAACAATACTATGTCTATAATAGACTCATGATGGCACCATAAAGCTTAAAAAAGCGTAAAAGAAAAAAAAAGAGCACAAAAAATTCTGAGAAGATTTATTCAAGCGGTGATTGATTACATAAGGACATACACTGATGACGTGCTTGCGCCCCCCTAAAGTTTCTAAACTTCAAGGTTAGCATACTCAAGCTAGTGTAAAAAAATTTCGTTTATATCGGGTTGCAATTGCCAGTCATAAGAAATTTTTCACAAACAAATTTTTTTTTTTTTTTTTTTTTTTTTTTTTTTTTTTGCGCGGAAACCGTTGAGAAAAAAATTTTTTTTTTAAATTTCAAATTTTATATAAAAACCAAATCATTTCCTTTTAAAAAAATTTTTCATTCCCCTTTTTTTTTTTTTTTTCTTCTTTAACCGACTATTTAAATTTTTTTTTTTTTTTTCAAAAAAACTAGAACATATTATACACACATATACAATGTCTGCTGTTAAAGATACATTTTTTTTCACTTCAGAATCTGTTGGTGAAGGTCACCCAGATAAAATGTGTGATCAAATTTCTGATGCCGTTTTGGATGCTTGTTTAAAAGAAGATCCATTATCAAAAGTTGCTTGTGAAACTGTTACAAAAACTGGTATGATTATGGTTTTTGGTGAAATTACTACTAAAGCAAAATTAGATTATCAAAAAATTGTTCGAGATGCTGTTAAAGAAATTGGTTATGATTCTTCTGATAAAGGTTTTGATTATAAAACTTGTAATGTTTTGGTTGCTGTTGAAGAACAATCTGCTGATATTGCTCAAGGTGTTCACGTTGATCGAGCTTTAGAAGAATTAGGTGCTGGTGATCAAGGTATTATGTTTGGTTATGCTACTAATGAAACTGAAGAAATGTTACCAATGCCATTAATTTTATCACACAAATTAAACAAAGCTTTAGCTGCTGCAAGAAAATCTGGTGAATTATCATGGTTACGACCAGATACTAAAACTCAAGTTACTGTTGAATATGAAAAGAAAGAAAATGGTGCTTTAAAACCATTAAGAGTTGATACTGTTGTTGTTTCTGCTCAACATTCTGAAGATATTACTTTAGCTGCATTAAAACAAGAAATCTTGGATAAAATTATTAAACAAGTTATTCCTGCTGATTTATTAGATGATAAAACTATTTATCATATTCAACCATCTGGTAAATTTATTATTGGTGGTCCACAAGGTGATTCTGGTTTAACTGGTAGAAAATTAGCAGTTGATCAATTTGGTGGTGCTTGTCCATTAGGTGGTGGTGCATTTTCAGGTAAAGATGCATCAAAAGTTGATCGATCAGCTTCATATATTGCTCGAACTATTTCTAAATCTTTAATTTATTCAGGTTTAGCTGAACGAGCTTGTGTTCAATTATCATATGCTATTGGTGTTGCTGAACCATTATCTATTTATGTTGATACTTATGGTACTTCAAAATACTCTTCATCAGAATTAGTTGCTATTATTAGAAAGAACTTTGATTTACGACCAGGTGCTATTATTAAAGAATTAGGTTTAGATAAACCAATTTATAGTGAAACTGCTAAATATGGTCATTTCACTGATCAATCATTCCCATGGGAACAAGCAAAGAAGTTGGACTTCTAAGTTTGTTCTTTTTGAATAAGTTTTTTATTTTCTCCTAACGCTCAACACGTTTTGTGAAATTTTCTTTTAAAAAAAAAAAAAAAAAAAAAAAAAAAAAAGAATGCCTTTCAAAAGAAATTTTAATTTGTTCGGTTCATTATTTAATTTTATATATGAAGGTTTTTGAAAGATTCATTTTTTTTTTTTTTAATCTTCATGAAATGCTAATGGTTTTTATTTTAATGATTTATTATTTTTTATTTATGTTATTTATATTATTAATAGTCTTCAACGGACTGTGTATATACCTCTTTTACTAATGCTAATTTAATAGAATGTCTTTTATGACTTTACTGAAAAAAAAAATTTGTTTCTTTTTTTTATTTGTAGAAATTTTTGTCCCTGAAAAAAAAAATTTTTTTACCACTCGGCCAAACTTCGCTGTGTGAAAATTTTTTTTTGTCGATCAATTTATATTTTTTTTATAGATTAGATGCGGCGTTGATTGAACGATATTATTGGTGGCACAGTTATATATACGAATTGGAGATGTTAGAGCATATGAACATGCATGGCTTACCAGGTAACAATTGATAGCTATAGCTAAGTATATATGAATTCAGTGAAGATGCGGCTAATGGTTTGTGGTTATAAAACTACCAGCTGCTAGCTGTACTATAGGCATTTTAATATATACTGTGTATCCAAGTCAGACTGAGATAATTAAATCAATATATAGCTAATAGCGTAAAGTATTAATTGATAAATTGAAAAGTTTTTAAACTTGACTATAGTTTGGATGATTTTTTAGAATATTAAGGTTATATGTATAATTTAAGCGATACTTAAATATATATATAGTGAATATATAATACTTTATGAAACGCTCGATCGGTAGTTTATAACAATACTATAATATGTGTACTATTACTAAGTTGGTACACAATCGCGTAAAGTATTTCTAGAGAGAATATACTGTTACACAATATACATATGTAAAGCTGTGACATTTTTATCAGCAAAGTGCTATATACAGATTAACTGTATATCAATAGCTTTAAGTTTTAGTTTACCATCTGTGTATACATACATTTACAGCGCTAGGATATACTGTAGATATCCTTCAATTAATTCACGACTCCACTTATACTTTATAATGTTATACATTTGATCTAAAACTATAGTTATATATTAAAAAAGAGCGATATAATTACTTAAGGTTGTAGCTTCATCTATACTTTATACATCTGGTAATTATTGGTAAGCTTGGCCAGAATATATTGTATATACAGATACCTTTGGGTATCCATGGCAGATATATAAATATTCGTGTGGACTGTTAATTACGATTGATAATAAGTAGCTAGCGAATATTATAACTATTATATATTGTATATACAGACAACCAATTACTCGGTATACCCACTATATTATAGTGAATTTTGTTAATTAACGTTAGCATAACTTAAATTTATGGAAGGTGGTAATTCAACTGATGTTGTTAGTTATATAAGGTGATGACTGAAGATCAAATTGGTGCACTTAACTATATATAGTAGAGAATTATAAATATATATATATATATTAATTAGGAGGTATTGAATTCGAATTTTTACAAATTTAAAGGTGGCCAAGAGTCGACCGACAAGTTTCTAACATTGAACGCATCAGGAAATCATCGAGAATGTTTTAAAATATATTCACTCTTTTTTACCTTTTTATTCAAAACTTGTCATTTCCGTTTTAGTATATTAATTGGTAGTATGATGATATCCTCTATAGTAATACTGAAAGCGTAATGGGGATTAAGTTTCAAATGATTACATATGTCAACGGTAGGGGGTAATAGAACGTAATCAAATTGTTACTGTGTATATCAATAAATATATTGATTATAATTATGACACTTTTTATATCTATAGAAAGCATCGCCAAACTGGATATACAGTATATTTACTCAGCTGGTATGACAGATAAAACTTAACTGGATATATATATATTTAAATTTGTGTTATGGTATCACGAATTATTTTCTTTTAACTCAGGGGTAAGCAGGTTACATCAAATAAATGGGGGGTATATTTAATCAACCCTATCAACTTATCTAATAAATTTGCAATTTATGGTGGCCCTGATGTATTCACATTTCATAGTACATACGTAATTATCATCGAGCAATAAATTATAATTAAGCTCTCCATATTACTGCTATAGTGATGACATCGATAGAAATACGACTACAGTAGTACAGGTATACGGCTTGAATTTTTAGTTGATAAACAGCTACTTTAACCCATAATCCAATTAATATTTATTATCTATAGTTATCCATTGCAACAACAAGGTGGCTCGATCGCGGAGTGTTTTTCAAACATGAATTTCTATTGGTTTAATTATTGGGACCAATCAGGGTATGGGTTATCAACCATGTTAAAATTAATAAATTTGTTTTATTAGGGCGAAAAATTAATTTTGATCATAATATAAATCTATATACATGTGCACATGTATAGTATGATAGTACGTAATATTGTAAGACGACTTAGAGATATTTCAATTAGTGTACCCCCACATAATTGTCAATCTGATATCATATAATCGATCCCTATTACAAACGCTCTTAGCTTAGTCGTTACAAAATGTAATTAATGGTTTATATTTATTAAAATAGCTGGCCTAGTTTAAATTTCAATTACAAATAGCTGATTTGATCAAAATAACAATGACGGCATCCAATTACTAGCGCTATAATGTTTTTATGATGAATTCACTACCTAACGGCGCTAGTTGATCATCGATTTTTATTAGACCAATATTATGATATCGAAGTTGAGAATTCTATTCACAACAGCTACTGTAATACATTTTAGTATACACATATAAATATGATATAAAAAACTGATTACACACCCCTGATAAATTAATTTGATAGAATTCATCAAGTGACCCATATAGATTCTAGAATATAGCTAGTATATTGTAGGCTATTACTGTACATTCCATATATATATCTACAGTAGTTTAGTGGTCTTAGGTTTGAATTAATTAATTTGTGGATTATAGAAATTTTTAGGCAGTTATAATTGCTTATAAGGGCTAATGCAGCCACTAATGCATATTAGCTACATCTAATGCAGCTTAAGTTTATTCCGTTATAATAGTTTATTAATTATCTATAGTCGTTGGCAATCCAACTAGAGTTATAACTAACAAACTAAGACCCCAATTCTTTAATTTATTTGTATCTGTTAGTTTGCAATTTCTTATCTTTAATTTACATTGATCTCCAGTGGTATCCCATGTTGTAATTATACTCTATCATTTGCATGATATTTTACAAATTTACACTCAATAAACCCTTATCCAGTTAAATTGGAGAGGTTATAGGTTCCATTGTGGGTTAATCAAAAATGCCACCCACTGTATAAATGTACATGGTCGATGTATACATAAAATCTACAAGTCATATACCTCATATCTGATCCATTCTCATGGCTGCAGCTGGTATATACATGTACACAGTATATTTTACACATACCCTCATTACTTAGCATATGACTGACATGCATATATGGGTTCTACTTCTTACACTAACACATACATGGATCCCTGATCCATTCAAATCATTCTTATAACTACATGTATATATAACCCCCCGTTGTAAGCGAAACGAAGAAAGAAAAATAAAAACTTTGAAATTTCTTTTATGAAAAAAATAAATTACCACCCCTCATTTTCGTAGAAACAATTTATAAACGAGTCATTGATAAAAATTTCCAAAATTATCTTATAATTTTTAGAATCGATCGAGTTTTTTTTAATCAGTTTCATGTTATCCCAAAGATCGATTATAACTAGTTTTCATGGGATACCATCTTAGATAAATTTAGTTGTATAACAAAATCCATTTAGTTCAATGTGACTATGCATATGATATACAGTAAACTTCAATGATGCATTCTAACCTTCACTTTAGTGTATACCTACAAATATTACATAATTTAAACCTTTTTTTTTTTTTTATTTTTCTATTGATCCACACGGTATTTAGCGGCTTCTTCTTTTTTTTTTTTTTCAAGCTAGTTTAGAAACAATAATATAATAGAGATAATCTAAGACAATTTTTTTACCAAAAAAAAACTCTCTTTTACACATTTTTAAATTCTGCTTTAGTAAATTCAGGTCTAAATCCAGTCAATATTTCTACTTATACATGTATGTCAATCCAGTAACAATTAGTTACAAAATAAAAGCCAAGTTTTATTGTTAACGTTTTTTTTTTTTTTTTTG
>JAJLUL010000115.1:0-46128 GCA_030564325.1 Blastobotrys capitulatus | reverse complement strand
TCCACTCCCTTATATTTATTTATCAATTTTTATTGGCTTAAACGCAGTCAATACAAGCAACACATTTTATAAGCATTTTATTAAAAAAAAAGGATATTTATTCATTTGAATATATATCTTTTTTTGACCAATTTAACATTCAAAATTCCTTACGAAGCAGTTCCTAAACAAACTACAACTACAATTACAGTTAGTTGTTCAAATCCACCAAAACAAAGTAGACCAAAAGAAGGTAAAAAATAGAAAAGAAGAGGCCAGGCTTTTAACAAAAAATTTAAAGAAAGATGATGTATCAATGTCCTTATTGTTCAAGACAATTTGATGATGAAAGAAGATTTGATCATCATGTTAATCATGAACATAATTACAACTAAAACAAAAAAAATGTTTCCCCAATGATACTAACCACCGAATATTATTGTTTACTAACCTATTCTGTATACTAGTCATATATTATTATTTTGTACTTTTAAAAAATATATATTTATAAATTATTTGATATTATTATTATTTAAAAACATGTTTCTAATAATTCAAAATACATAGAAAATTGTTTCGTAGAAATTTTTGTTCTTTTTTTCAATGAATCACCATTTGGTAACATAATATAAACGATGATCATCACAAAGATTTAAAAAACAATAAGATTTGCGATGATGTAAATTGTTGATCGTTTTTCTCTTAAAAGCTGGTAAGGTTAACTTAGACTGGTAAAGATCCGATTGGGAGAAAAGGAATCCACAAATAATAAAAAAAAACACACACAATCACCCCTTTTTTTTGTCTCACTTGTATGTGTACGTCACGGTTACTTCAACAACACCGCTTTGCTAAAAATACAAAACAAAAAAAAAATCATATCACTGAAAATCAAAATCAGTTACAAATTAACTGTACGAGATACTAAAACCATTTCAATCAAACGATAAACACACTAAAAAAAAATTATTATATTAAAATATTATTATATATATTAATTATATATTACCTCTTTATTGTTGATTATAAAACCTGAAAGAAATAAAATCTATGCATACATTCAGGTACTTGTATATCTCAACTGGACTTAGTAAAAATTATATAACCAAACATATCACCCAAATCTTTAATGTTCTTGATCAGATTTAGCATCAGAATAAAATCTTGTGATTGGATTAATATTAGTTGGTCTTGGTTTAGGTCCAATAATTTTTATACCCAAATGCCAATCATGTTTTTCATCATTTTCTGTTGATTTTTCTGGGAGAAGTGTTGTTGTTGTGTTATTAGATGATGTTAAATTTTTAACATCTAGTTCTTTTTTATTATAAAGAATAGTAGTGTTTGCAGTAGATAAGTTGATTAGTGATGATATAACCAAAATTGTTTGATATTTGACTTGCATGATATCTTTTTTTGATACTTTCGTAGCTTGATGTAGAAAATATGGTTAATGAAAAAAAAAAAAAAAAAAAAGTTGCAACGGGCAGAATTTTTCGTTTTGAATAACAAAAAAAATTTA
Organism: Blastobotrys capitulatus; assembly: GCA_030564325.1. Classification (NCBI taxonomy): domain Eukaryota; kingdom Fungi; phylum Ascomycota; class Dipodascomycetes; order Dipodascales; family Trichomonascaceae; genus Blastobotrys; species Blastobotrys capitulatus. The sequence goes on along the minus strand of JAJLUL010000115.1, from coordinate 44,627 downwards.
AGGTTTTTTGGTATGCTGGTAGTTTGTTTAAAGTTTTTATGATTATCAATGAAAAATCTTACTATAAATACTGTAAAGTACGTCCACTGTATAGATGCACGTACAACTTGTACGTACACTAGCTGTATACTTTAATGAACTGGAACTCATGGGTGTAGATTTTACAAACTTAATGTTCAAATAATTAGTAAACAAATATACTTTTGATTATAACTAACTACTAAAAAATCAACTTTATAATATATATATATTAATTACAATATACAGTAAAATAATGTAAAGTAGCTACCATGTGATATTATATTTTCTAATTTATAACTAACCATTTTATTTAACCCATATAATTCCTCAATTTTCTCACCTTATTCTTTCTTTTAGCATCATAAACTTAGTTCATATATTTTTAATTTATTTAGTTTTATAATTATAACTATAGCGTCATTATCATCAGTAGAGTTACTAGTATTTTCATCATCTTCTTTTTTATGTAGTTGTAGATTATTTAATTCATTAATTCATGAGAATAAGTCTTTATTAGTTTCTAATTGTTTATTGCTCTCCTTTATTAAGGCCCTCATATCTTCTTCTACCTTGATTTTCTTTGTGGTTGCAGTTTCTAGTGAAATCTCAGTAGCAGTATCAAATTGTATGTTCTTTTCGTTAGCTCTTTTTTTCAAAGAAAATATTGCTTCGTTAACTTGCTCAACAGTTTGGGAGATTTTATAAAATGTAGTTCTTATATTGCTTTCTTGCTTTTCGATTTTAATCAAAGTTGATACAAGGTTTGCTTTTGATAATTCGTTATGTTGCATGTTTTATTAGTTATTATCCTTAGCAAATGGTATATACTATAAATAGGAGTGAAAAATAGTACTTGTTGAAATAGGATGTTATATAGATATATTAGAAAATTATGGAAAATAAAAGCGCGTAAAAAGGGATGTGTATAAAAACAATAGGTTATTTATATTGATCCATGAGAAAACAAAAACAAAAAATAACAAAACACACATGTATTTTTTTGTGGGCGCGCGTTAACAACATCAGGGTGTGTACAACGTGTATACATTGTACAGCAACTCTCCACATATGATATCTAGAATATTGTGAGATAATTGTGAGCGAAATCCTTAGACCATGCGGCTCGAGCTTTCAATATTTTTTTTTTATTTTTCATCAGAGATAGTAACTAGAGTAAACTGCCTTACACTATAGTCATAGGGATGAATCTGTTGCAGAGATGCACTGGTATCATCAATAAGTTGTTGTTGTTCTTCATCCAATTCAGCCATGTCTATAGTCTTTTATTCTATAACTATGGCTATTGGGTTTACAATTTTAGGATTTTTTCGTGTAAAGAATAAATTAAAAAACTAGATAAATTACTTTGTTTATATAGAAAAAAAAAAAATAATAATAATAGTAAATAATAAAAATAAACTGTATTCAAATAAGTTTCTTTTTATGAATACAATTAATAGTTTAGAGCCGTTCAATCAACTCTTTTGCACACTTATGAGTTAGCATATGTAGATCAACATATGATACTGCAACAAAATCCACTTTTATTACATTATTTCATGTATGCATGCCTGCTTAAAATATTTAGAATCTATGGTGTATACCTTAACTAGAAAAATCGCTTGCTATTGGTGCTGTAAAACTTTTTAATTTTTTAAAAAGTTGTATTGGTTCTTTTTCTTCTTTTCCATTATACAATTTTAATGCATCATGTCTTGAATCTTGTTTCGAGTTACCATAAATAGTAAAAATTATTTTTTCTAATCTTGATAATGGTAATAAATTATAACATGGAAATTTTGAATCATTTAAAAAATAAAAAAATTGATAATAAATAAATTTTTTCCGATCAAATTTATAACTAGAATAAAATCTTTGTAAAGATAACTTATTATAATGTATTTCAATATTTTCAATATTCAATAAACTGTTTCTTTCTGAAAACCAAAAAATTGGACCACAATCATTATAAATTTGAGCATTTAAAATTCTTAATGTTTTTTTTGTAATACTTAATTTATTAAAAGCCCAATAATTTATTAAATGCATAATTTCAAACGGTTTACTATCAGAAGATAAATTTGAATGAGATTGATCCCTTAAACCCTGGGAAAATCTATCAAAATTATCTGGGAAAACAATTTCAATAATCTCTAAAAACTTCAAATGATTCTCTAATGGTTTTAAAAAAAATTCAGGCCATTTTCGTACAAGTTTTGAATCAGCTTCTAGCTTATTGAAATAATGTGCAATTCTCAGTATTTTTATTGAAGGTGTCAAAAATTCAATCAAAACTCGAAGTTTTATAGAGCCAGTATATAAACTTAAGTTATTGTAATAATGTGGCTGATAAATATTGTTTCTTCCATCATCTGAAAACTCTACTGACAATTGTATAATTTTTGGATCAATTCTAAAATTTCTAAGGATATAAATAAACGAAAGAGGGTTGTTCGATTTGATAAGGAACCCAAGTTCTTTCATACTACTGAAAGTATTAAATAAATGGTATATTTTGTTTAATTGTTTATTCATACTAGTTATGCTGTCCTCACACTTGAAATATAACAATGAAATAGTTAATATTTCCAAACTAGGCATATTAAAATATTCTTTATAATCTTTTGATTTCTCCAAAATTGGTAGTTGAATTAAGTCAATATTAAAAAATTTACAATTTTTTGCAATTAACTTGACATTGTTATTTATTGAAACAATTTTATTACTTAAATCCATGTGGCTTGTAAACTTTAAAAAAATATTCAAATTTTGTTGTTTATTATTTGTAATCATATTTTTAATTAAATTACTGTTCGAATTATTAAAACTGATCTTTTTATGAGAGAGTTCCGTTATTTGGAAAAACCATTGCTTGTTTACAGTAATTACATTAGGATGTACTTTTGGATGGAATGCATTATTAGCAATGAATAGATATGACCATGTTATTTGTTTTAGTTCTAGTGGAAGGGCATCAAAGCTCATTATCAATATCTGGATATAACTGTGATTTATGATTGATAAAATATTATATAGTGATGACAATATTAATGGGAGATTATCTGAAATAAATGTAGAATTTATAATAAATTAATAAAAAGTTTTTTTACTGGAACAGTACGTATTAGTTTTTTCTCTTTTTCTTTTTTTCTTATTGTGCTGTTGAAAAAGAAAGATAAAGTTCACCAATACTTAAATTTTTAGGTGAGTATGAAGGAATTCGTTAACTACTTTTGCGTTGAGAAAACAAAGTTCACTAAAGTTTCCCAGAATTGTTAACCTAAGCTTTAAAGTACTAGTTTCAAATAGGGCCTATGCATACATGTGGTACATGGGGGCGCCCCTGGCTGGGTCTCGGTAAACAATTGATTGTTAAGAGTTTTCTATATTATAAGGCATTTATTCTAGCCAGATCTATCCTTACATAATAGCTTATGATCTTTACAAACTCTATAATTAAATAAAGAAAAATTGGTAATGTTAATTATGGTAGTCTTCCTTACTAATCAACTAGCACTTAATGTTAATTGCAACTAATATTGTTACATAATATATACCTCATAACGTACAATTGTACAAGTTCTTGTACGAAGAGCTTTAATACCCAACCCCATATAAGGCTTACGTAAGCTTTAAGAAAAAGAAAAAAAAAAAAAAGAACTACGGGTAAAGCATATTATGACACCTTTTGAATTATAAATTCATGAAAAAAAATAGAATATCGATTATAATTTGATCTTACAACAAAAATACTAAAACTTTTTTGAACAAAAATAAACATGCAGCTATACCTAGCCTTGAAATGATCCTAATCTTTATTAATTGCCATGGTATTTTTTTCTTCTAAACTTTGAGCAGCTTCTAACTTATCCTTAATTAAATTTGCTTCTTTTGCTTGACGGGTGGTGTTGTCTCCTAAATCTTTAATTCGTTGTTGAATATTATCTCTAATTTTTTGTAATTTAGCAAACTCTATTTTATAATTACTAATTGATGTTTCTTCTTCAGCAGTTGACTGCATATTGTTTAGTAAATTTAAAAATGTATCTACTTTAGCAAGCTGATCCTCAATATTATTTAGTAACTCAAAATTAATATTTTGTTGATCATTTATAGCATTAGCAATATCCTTTAAATTAATGTTATTATTGTTGTTAGCAGGTTCCATATTTTCCTTAGCGACTGATGTCCTATTTTTGTCTTTGGGGATGATTGATTTAAATTGGAAGAAAGAATGTCTATGGCGCTAAATAATCATTGATAAATATGAAGGGTATAAAAAATATTATATAAAATGTTGAGTTTTGTGCGGCTTGCGGCTCAGATATTTGTCTATCATATATCGATCATACATATGCGCATGCGAATTAATAAAGATAAGAAAGCACTAAAGAAATTTCTTTAGAAAAAAAAAAAAAAAAAAAAAAAAAACTATTAGTCTAATAACAAAACAAAACTAAATTTTATAAACTTTTCTAGCAACAATAAAACATAATGCAGCAAATATAATCAATGAACCAGTAATTGCCCAAAACCATGCTAATCCAGGTATAAATTGACCAGGAACTTCAACATTCATACCCCATAACCCAGTAACAATATTCATTGGTAATACAATAGTACCCAAAACAGTAATTCTACCCAAAACATCATTCATATCATTATTAACTCTTGTCATATCAATATTAATTTGTGCCAAATAATTAGAATGAGATCTTGCTAATAATTTTTCATAATGATTTAAAGATTGAACCATTGTAACAATATGATCTTGAATATCACCCAAAAATAATGCAATTTCACTTCTTGGTGCAACTTCCCATTGTTCATTACATCTTTTTGAAAACCCTTTAATAACATCTGCTTTATAACCTAATAATCTTAACATTGACATTACTCTTTTTCTACATTCACCAATTCTTACCAACATATCACCTTTTTCTCTCCAAGCTTTTGTACCAGTGGTTGAAGTTGATGAAGTTGAAGTAGTACTACTATTCTTTGATTTTGAATCTTTAATTGCAAATTCATTATTATTATTATAATAATCATCCTCATCATCGGAATCTTCAGAATCGGATTCTCCTGAATGCATTTTTAAAATAGCATCTTCAATTGAATTTACTTCATCTTCAATTGCTTCAATTAATGGTGCAAATCCATCAGTAATATCATCAATTAATGCATAAGAAATCCAATCACTTGAAACTGTAATATAATCTTGTAATAATCTTGCTCTTCTTCTAACATTAACAGGATGTGTAGTTGGAGCAAAATGAAATGTAATAACACCTTCATGAAATACAACAATATACATATTTAATGCTTTTAATTCATTTCTTCTAGCACGAGATCTAAATTTTTTAGAATCTCCACCAGATTTATTATCTTGTTTTAATTCAGAATATTTAAATTGTGAATTATTACCTTTTGAACTTGAACCTCTAAATTTTCTTTCTCGTTCTCTTTCTCTATGTTTAGTTTGTTCTTTTTCCCAATTTGTATCAATAGATCTAAAACAAACTAAATAATAATTTCTAAATAATTCAACTTTTTCTCTAGTTTCTCCTAAAAAAATATCTTCAGTTGTTAATGGATGAATACCAAAAGTTTTACTCAAAACTTTCATTTCTTCTTCTGTTGGATTTAAAACATCTAACCAAAATGGTGCAGGAGTTGTTTGTGACATTGAAGTTGTACTATTTTTTTTAGAAGTAGTAGCTGCTGCTGCAGTAGCAGCTGCAGATAATCTTCTTGGTGATCCTGGTGCACTATCTCTATTGTTACTATCAACTGGAGTTTGAGCTCTAATAATTGGAGTACCCATTCTACTTGGTTGATGTGCAGCAGTTGTTGTTGTTGATGCTTCTTCATCATATTGTTTATCAATTCTTGGTGGAAATAAATCAGCAAAAGCTTGTCCTGGTTGTAATAAACCACTAATATTTGGAGAATGAATTGTAGCATCCATATCTTCTCTAAAATATGTAAAACGATAGTTAGTACTTTTTTCATCAAATAAATGATAAGATTTTTTCTTTTTTTTATTATCTCTTGTTCGTTGAGTCCATGGAATAATTCTATGTGGTCTTAATCGATTTTGTAAATCATTATTTAAATCATCTTTAGTTTGTGAATGTTCTCTAATTAATGTTTGAGTTCTTTCACCAGTAACATCATTAACAATTGCTTGTTCAGTTGATGAAAAACTTTTTAATTCTTCATCAGCAAATTCTTGTAAAATATTCAAATCTGGCCAATATTTCTCACCACCTTGTACAGAATCAGTTTCAATTGGATTTTCTAATGGGAAACAAACATCATGTAATGAACTTACATTACTACTTCTTCTTGAACTTGGATTACTTTTAATAACTTCTTGTTCATCATCACTATTAATATCAATAAATCGATCATGACCAATTAAATCATTATTACTAGTTGATGGTTCATCCATTGTAATTGCAAAAGAATCAGCACCATTTAATCCATCTGTAATACTTGAATATCCATTATTACGAGCTTCTCTTAATAATGGTTCACTATCACTTGATTTATTATATTGAGATTGTTGATTTGCCCATCTTTCCAACATACTTGGACTTTTATAACTACTATGTTCTCTATGGTTAATACCTCTTGAAACGGCACTATGCTGATGTGTTACTCGATTTGTATCAATATTTCGATGATCATAAAAATCTGATGTATCTACTGATGATTGAGAATGTTGTCTACCTAATGTATTAAATTCATCATCAATATTTGTAATAGAATCCCCTGTAATTTGATAATATTGTGTACTATGTCTTCTATCTTGATTTAATGGTTGTCCATGTTGATGGGTATTATTATTGTTATTGGTATTTGATGATGATTCATTTATTGGTGCTGGTACTGGTGGAACAGCAGCTCGTTGTCCATGAGGTTCTACACCAACAACGTTAGTAAAAGTATTTGACCTTCTTCTTCTGTTGTTTTTTCTTTTATTCTTCTTTTTATTATTGTTATCCATTGTACATTGATGCGTTTGATTTTTCTTTGAAAAAAAAAAAAAAGAGAAGTAATGAAGAGAAGAGAAGAAAAAAAATAAATAATAGGGCTGGGGAGTTCTAAAAAAAAAAAAAAAAAAAGAATCAATGAAATCGGGCTACTATGCGTGAGCAAAACAAAATTGTCCCACTGTGGTACCAGGTAACTCGACAGATTAACAACGAAAAAAAAAAAGAAAAATTAAAGTTTTGAAAAAAAAAAAAAAATACCGCTATTTGCGATGGTTTGACCAGAAGATCGGTGATCGGGATCGTTTTATTCTTGTTTTTTGGTTCAGCCGCACTATAGTTACAAGATCACCTGATTTCTACGATTTCACGTGGGAGGAATTTATTGTGTTTTTTTTTTTTTTCTCATTACACTAAAAAATTTCATTAAATAAAAAATAGATATATATAAATCATTAAAGACTAAAAAAATAAATTAATTTATGGATAGAAAGCATTCTTCAAAGCATCACAAACATCTTGAACTAACTTAACACCTTGAGTTAAAACATCATTCATTGCCATAACAGGATGTGGAACACCTTTATAAATTCTTAAATCAGTTTCAACACCATTCTTTTTCAATTTATCAGCATAAATTTCAGCTTCAGTTCTTAAAACATCTAAACCAGCAGCACAAATTAATGCTTTTTGATTTTTAGCAAAAGATTCATCATCATAAAAGATTGGTGATGCTTCTGGATTATTCCAATCTTCTTTATTTGGTAAATAATGATTTCTATACCACATCATTTTATCTCTTGGTAGTTGTGGAGTATTTTGTAAAGTTTTCCATGATTCATGAGTATTAATATCAGCAGTATTATCACAAACTGGAACAACCAAAACTTGTAAAACCAATGGTGGATAAGTAATACTTGAATCATTAGCATATTTATGTGATAAAATAGCTGCAATATTACCACCAGCACTTGAACCAGCAACAGCAACTTTATTAACATCTAAATTTAATTCTTTAGCATTTTTAAATGTCCATAATAATGCTTCCCATGAATCTTCAATACAAGCTGGGAATGGATATTCTGGTGCTAATCTATAATCAACACTAATAACAATACATTTACCCCAATCAGCCATTCTTGTACACATTGAGTTTTCAGTATCAATATTACCTAAAACCCAACCACCACCGTGGAACCAAACAGTAACTGGCCAACCATTAGCTGGTGCTTCACCTTTTGGAACAAAAATTCTTGCTGGAACTGGAGTATCAGCTTTTGTAACATCTCTTGGAATTTGAACATCATAAGTTTTTTCCATTTCTAACAATGGTGATTGACCTGGAATAACATTACCACCTGCTCTGATTTCATCTAATGGAATTAAATGAGTAAATAAAATTGGTGCATTATTTGATAAATATTTATCAAAAAATTCAACATATTCTGGATCGAATTGATCTTTAATTGATTCGTCAATTTGGAATGGTGGTTGTGGAACTGTCATTATTATTGTTAAAAAACTTGGTATCTAGTATTGTTTTGTGGAGAAAGAAAGAGAGAGAGAGAGAAAAAAAAAAAAAAAAAGTATGGAGAAATCAAAAGTCTTATATATATTAAAAAGTTGTCTATATAGTATTACTGTACTGGTATCTATAAGAGAAAAAGTTTAGGTGGGTTGATATTTTTGTTAATAATTTGGTTTATCTCAATCTTCTCTATTTCGTTCTCTCCCACCCAAGTGTTATAATTTTATGGTACTGATGATTGAAGATAAAAAAAAGAGATGATCCGAGGGGGGTTAAGGTAGGTTCAAGCAGTACTAAACCGTAATATTATATTCTAACCCACCAAAAGAATCCTTAATAATGAATCTGAGACATTCAATTACCTTCAAGTGCTAAGACGGCGGGGGTTCCGATTCAGATTTATGCATCATTTTTGTTAGGTCTGCTTAAAGTCTCCGGCGGGGTACCTTTTTTTCTCTCCCACAAAGCTTATAATTTTTTTTCAAAACATTGGGGTGAATTTTTTTAAACAATTTTTCTCTGTGCCACAAAAATACACTACAAGTTAAAGTATCAGAGCATACCACTCAGGTAGTTTTGTGGCCGGTGGTGGTCATTGATGCTTTACTGTAAATGATGTGGAGGTACATTACAGTCGATTTAAGCACTATTAAAGTTTAAAATATGCATGGATGTTGATGTGGTGATTGCAGTTATCTTCATTTCCTCTTAAGTATTAATTGCCTGTGGGACTTAGCTAGAAGCTTTAAAAGTTTTTCCACCCAAAGTTTAGTCTCTGAAATCAATAATAGCCAAATTATGTAATATTAAATATAATATCGATTTGAGTAGGTGATGACCGAATTGTTTAAAATTGCAAAGGTTTTTTTTTTTTTCTCATTAAGTGAAACAAACTATATAATATATAATCCGGCCAGAAAAAAAAAAAAAAAAAAAAAAAACTATATAAACCCCTTCAATCCTCCTTTAAAATTTTTAAATTTTTTTTTTCTTTCTTGTCTATTAAACCAAATTCAAAAAAAAAAACCATATTATCAAAAATGTCCACCAAACAAGTCATCTTAACTAAAAACGCTCCAGCTCCAATTCCAGTTTTATCTCAAGCTATTGTTCACAACGGTATCGTTTATTGTTCAGGTCAAACCGGTACTGATCCAAAAACCATGAAATTAGTTGAAGGTTCAATTCAAGACCGAACTAAACAAATTTTAGAAAACTTAAAAGCTGTTGTTGAAGCTGCTGGTTCATCAATGGAAAATGCTTTAAAAGTTAATGTCTTTTTAACTGATATGGCTAACTTTGCTGCTGTCAATGAAGTTTATGCTACTTATTTCCCAGATCCAAAACCAATTCGAACTTGTGTTGCTGTTCATCAATTACCTTTAGGTACTGATGTTGAAATTGAAATGTCTGCTATCATTCCAAACTAATTTATTTTTTATTCATGTAATTTATTTATCTAATATTATTTTATAAGCATTATAATCTTTTTCTCCTCTTTTACAATTGTCAATTTCCTAAGTAAATCACTGAAAATATGAGCTTATTTTGAACTACAATCTTAGTTCTATCAGATTGTATTACTTTAAAATAGTTCACCTACACTTACATATCCGATACGTATACCAGTACACTATTAGAATATGGACTGAAAAATTAGCCACGATCATTGATCGACAGTGAAAATATCCCAATTTAGTATAGGAAATCGATAATCCGCGATATTTTTTCACCACTATCGATTTTTTAGAGTGGTACCAGGTAGGAGTGAGTTCATGCATCATATTTTTTTTAAGCTTTATTAACCATTTTAGCGGACGCCGCTTCAATACCCTTAACACAGCTTAAATCCTTAAAAAGAAAGTTAAAAACTCAAACACAATAAAAGAAAGTTAAGACAACCATATTAAAATAAAAAAAACATCACGAAGAAAAATTACATATGGACAAATCTGGTAATCGATTACAACAAAAAGAACAAAAGAAAGTTAAAAGTATCATAATAATAAAAAAAAGTGAATTAAATAAATTATACAGAAAAGATATATACAGCAAAAAAGTTCTTAGTTTTTTTTTTTTTACCAACCTCTCCAAGCAGTCCAAATATCAACAACTTCGTCATTGCCATCAACAACATAATACCATGCAAATGCATTAGCAGTAATACAAGAATGTTGTGGAATAATTTGTAATCGATCACCAATTTTTGGGAATTTGGCATCACTATCAGCATCTGGTACTAAAATACCATGTTCTTGTGATAATCTACCAACATTCCAATTAGTATAACCTTCAGTTTTAACTCTACCAAAACCTGGATATGGACCTGGTTCTCTTGCCATTGCAATAACACCAGCGTTAATTAAAACTTCACCTGGTGAAATATCACCTCTCTTTTCATAACATGATGCAACTTCTGCTAAAACTGAACATGCAACATTTGAATGATCAATACAATGAGTAGCCATTTGTTGTAAATCGCAGAATGGATAGTTACCAGCATGTAATTCTAATTCAGCAACTAAATCCATTTTATTAGTATCAACTGATCCAAATGAATGAGCAGTTGGTGTTGAACCAACACTAATAGTTAATTTTAATGATGGATCAACTGATAATGCAATTTTTGCAGCTTCATTAGCAGCAGTAATTTCTTTAGTTAAAAATTCACTTGCTTCTTGTGAAGTTTTTGAAGCATATGAATGGCCAGCATGACAATAGAAACCAAAAATATCTAAATATTGTTTATGTTCTAGTTTTAATGCATAAGTAATTAATTCTGTTAATTCTTCTGATCCAGTAATCATACCAGCTCTATTAGTACCCATATTAACTTTAATAAAAAATGACCATGGTTTAGTTAAATTGTGTTCTTTTGAATAATCCATAACTAAATCTAATTGAGATGGATGATCAATCATTAATCTAACAGTAGTATATTTTGATAATTCAACTAATTCACTAATTCTTGATTTAACAACTGGTAAACCATATAAAACATCATCAATTTGTTTAGATTCATAATATGATTTCATTTTCCATGCTTCCATTAAAGTAGAAACAACAACTCTTGTTGATTGTCCACCTAATTGTTTTGCAACACCTTCATCACATTTATGAGTTTTAACATGTGCTCGGAATTTTGCATTCATTGTATTTGCTCTTTTTAACATATTATCACAATTTTTATCCATAACTGATTTATCAACAATAAATGCTGGAGTTGGAATTTCACTTAATTTTTTACCAACATATTCTTTTTTTAATGCTGCTTGATCTGCAGTTGGGTAGAAATCTGATGGAACCATTTTTAGTTAGTATTATTTTTTTTTATTATTTATTTTGATGATTTGATGCAATAATGTGGTGGGTGATTGAAGAGTTTTATATGAATTTTGTCTAGTGGGATAAAAAAAAAAAGAGATCTGTTGATGGTGGTAAAAAGTATAATTGAGTGGGGTAGAAATAAATTGAGTTTTATTTTTTGGTGGGGGGAAAATAGTATATCACGCGCGCGCTTTTCACTATAAGATCAACAAAAATTGGTAACGGCGGGGGGATGTGGTACCTGGTACTCCTCACGAAAAATTGCCTAGCTAGGCTGGTAATGAAGACATGTATATGGGAGCTTAGTACCAGCATTTAGAAGCTTATTCCTTATTTTAAGCTTAAATGTTAACTATAACATTATGCACTACAATTAGAATTTAAAGTAGGCCAAGCTATCTTCTAGAGAATGCGGCGGGAGAAAAAAAAAAAAAAAAAAGTAGATATAAAATAAATCATCTTATCATTAAAACAAAAAACCCTATATACTGCGCACGAATAGATATCTTATAACCTTGCAATATCCAGATATTAGCAGTAATATTTAATAAATCCATCTAAAATTTGGATTATCTGGACCTTCAGCTAATTCAGCAGTACTAACATCTTTATAAGTTAAATTAACACCTTGTTTCTTATTTCTTGTATTATTGTCAATCCACATATACAATAAAGTTAATGAAGTAATTAACATCCCAGCAGCTGCAAAAGCAGCAGTTGTCCAAACAGCAGTTTTATAATGTGGTGCTTCTTTATTTAAAAAAACATTTGAACTAATTAATCCTGCTGCATTTGCTAATGGAACACCAACAGAACTCATAACAGCCCGTCTTGTTTCTGAACTAATATTATTATTATACCAAGTTGCCAAAATAACTGAACTTGATGATCCACCAGAACACATTAAAAATACTGAAAAATAACCTAATGCCATATTAGCATAAGGATCGATACAAGCATATAATAAAAATCCAATAAAGACTGATCCAAAAGAAATAATAACATAAATAGATCTAATATTTGTATAATCACTTGCAAATGCTAAAACTAATAAAATAATTGCTGAACAAATATTTGGTGGTGCAGTTAAAATATTTGATAATGGACCACTATTTTCATTATCTTTTAATAAACCATGAACAATTTGAACACCAAAATTATTGACTGAATTAATTGGTACACCAGTACAAATTGATGCCAATAACCATCCAATTGTTACTGGATGTTTAAAAATTTTAAATGCACTTTTAATTGAAACTTGTTCACCAACAACTGCTGAACTATCAGTTTGAACTCTATGAAATGCTAATCTCTTTTCATCTTCATTGAAAAATTTAGCTCTTTCAACATCTCTTGGTAAGAATATAAATGCAACAACTGCAATAAGACAAGTCATTGAACCTTCAATAATAAATAAAAATTGCCATCCATGTAATGAATGTTCAATTTGAAATAATCCATAAGCTAATAAACCAGCAAATGCATTTGCAATATTTGAAGCAGCATAAAAAATTGCTAATCTTCTTGCTAATTCACTTCTTCGATAAAAAGTTGAACAATAATAAATAATACCTGGGAAAAATGGTGATTCAGCTAGACCTAAAAACCATCTTAATGCCATTAACCCTTCAAAATTTTTGGCAACTGCACATAATGCACTAATTGTACCAAATCCTATCATTAAAATTGGAACAACTGTTGCAGCAGTATACTTTTTAATAACAAAAGATAATGGCAATGCAAATAAAACATAAGGAATATAAAAAATTGATACTAATAAATTCCATTGATTACCAGTAATATTTAAATCTTTTTCAATATGATCTGATTTTGCATTTGAAACGTTTGATTTATCTAATGAATTGAATAAATACATGATTGAAATTAACGGTAAAATATGTAAATCCAATTTTCTTGTTAATTTTCTTTCAGCTTTATGATCTGTAATTCTTGCATCTTCAATATAATCTTTTTCATCAATTATTTCACCATTTTCATTATCAATTGATTGTTTGGTTGGAAGAGGTTTTTCTTGTTCTTGAGAATTGCTGTTAACTCTATTAGCTTCAATATCTTCTTCTGTAGTCATTCTAGGTAATTATTTTTTTCTTTCTTTTTAGCAAATGGAAATAAGCTAAAAGTTTTTGATTTTCAAAAGACAAATTAACTTTATTGAAGAATCTTGTCAACTTTTATATTCTTTTTATTTCAAGAGGGGGAAATTACTATCAAGATATATATATCCCATTTTTTTCTTTAATTGTAAAATGTATACTTTTAAAGAGACTAAGTTTGCAACATGTATAGATCCTTGATGCATATCTGGTTTATTTTTTTTTATTTTTGATGTTAAAATTTCGATCTATAGGTATGAAAAAGTATCCACGGAAATGGGATTACGATCTACTTGAAAAAAATATCTATTTAATATTTCAACGCGCTTTCTTACTGTAACTTTTACAATGAGATCTTTTTAGATCTCGGTAGTTTAATACCATCTATGATCACATATTTTTTTAACATGAAAAAATTTTTGAAAAGAAGACATTTTTGTGGCACTTTTTGAATCATAAGGTTTCAACAGGTAGCTAGAATAGCTTAAGCATAATATTTTCAGTTATTATAATGGTTTAGATTGTATCAAAAAAAAAAATAAAGAAGCTATATATTTTTAAGGCGACTTTAACAGAAAAAAACTTTACGTACCTTAAAGAAGATTTCGTACAATATTGTACAAGTAATACGGACCGAAAATTTAATCATTTAGGTTAACATTTTGAAAATGATTAGACAAAAAAAAGGTCGTTATCATTGTTACTCAGGAAATATGAATTTAATTCAACAGAATATTGCGTGGGGTGATTACAAAGACTGTAACATCTTGTGTATGATGAAGTAGCTAGTTTTGCATCCATCTTTTTTTATTCATTTTGAGACGTTAACAATTTGTTTTGAGTATACCTTTTATCTCAACATGTATACAAACGACAAATCAATTGTATGTAATAATATAGCTTTTAAGATAAAACTTGAAAAATACTCAGTACCCATAGACAAAGACCTATAATTGATAAAATAGCTATACAATCTACAGTGTATATAACCTATAGAGGATATCTCAAAAAAGTCCCGAGTCAGTGGAATAGTATCTTGATTTGATCAATTGAGAGAATTAGTTTGATCGTTCGAAAAGAAAAAAAGATGGAGAAGAAGTTTATAATAATTTTTGAAAAAATTTGAAGTCCGGTTTTTATAGTGGTCGACTAACTTTGTTTTTTTAAAAAAAAAAATGGGATATTTATATAAAGTACTATTATTTGGTATAACAATAATGTTCATACATAGTTTGTTCTAATGTACCATTCTGTAAATAGTAAAAGATAAGCATTATTCTAACAAAAATCCGGTACAATTACACTTAAATTTGTAGGCCGTATTAAAAAATTATAAAATGTTTCAGTGATCGAACACAAAACTGCAGTGTGTTTTAATCCTAATTAATTAATAAATTATCCGAACTCGGCGGAATATTATTATTTCAGCCAAAAAATGCGGAGAAGCTTACTTGTAGAGCTTGAACAAATGAAAAGGCGGCAATACATAATATTTTCACTTAGATATATATATGATTACCTGGTACTTAAATGCAGTAATCCAGGGATTTAAGAAACAATTATCTTATCACCAAGGCATTACCATTCACTAAGTGCCTAATTAAACTATTGAATCATCAAGAAAATTTTCAAAAGGCTTTACATGCTTGAACATTTTCATTAATTATACGGATTTCGGTACCGAAACGGCTTGAAGTCTTCATATACATTCAGATGTATCGTAATATTAAAATAGTTAAAATTTTAATTTAAATTAATTGGTTTTACTTTGCATGACATTTAATTTCCATCAATATATGATTAAATTTTAAAAGGCTGAAAGTTGCCCGTTAAATTGTTTTGCCGGATTTAGAACATGTACATGGTTTGTGCCTCCCTGGCCAGAACTTATAACTCAATTGAAATTATAGATAATTATAATTATACAATATATATTATCTGGATATACATTATAATTAGACACAGCTTTAGCAGATAGATAATTTATATACATATCTAAACAGCTCGTCTCAACTCAGTTCTCATTTTAAATTACAAATATGGGGACAAGAACTATTGCAGATTCTCCACAAATCGCTATTACTTTATATCCATATCAATACAATTAATATGGTACAATGTATAAGAAAAAAAAAAAGTAAAAAAAAAAACTATTATGCTAATTCTAATAAATAAATAGTGGTTTGATAGTAATTAAATATTTAACAAATTTTCAATAACCTTCAATCTCTCTTGCATGACACCCCATCTACAAGGTTTTAAAACAACAACAATATGTTTTAACAAAACATTAGCTTCACAAACATCAACATTATTTGGATCAAATAAAACAGAATAATCATATCCTGATTGTAAATCATCAGAACCATTATTATTCATATTATTACTATTACTATTATTATCATAAATCATATTTTCTCTTTTTGATAACATAGCTCGAACTCTACCTAAATAATATCTCAAATCATTTGGCTTTGTTTGTTGTGATGGTTCTAAAATTGGTCTTAAAGAAACAGTGAAATAATGAAAAATCCATACAGTCATTGCAGCAACATATAAACACCAAGTTCTATGAAATGCAGTTTCTTTTTTAACATCATAACCATTTTCACCTAATAAAAACATATCAATTAAATCTAATGCATGTGTTAAAGCATGAGTTGAATGATGAGATTTAGCCCATCTATCAATATTATAAACAACTTGTTGATTAACATTTTTCTTTATATTTGATCTACAATTTGATAATTGTTTCAAAAAATATTCCAAATCTTTACAATCAGTTGTTAAAATTAAATGAGCAAATTCATATGTTGTTAAACAACCTAATAAATAAGGATGATTAAATGGTAATTTCCCATTAACAATAAATGCTAATCTATAATGTCTTAACCATCCATTATAAGATTCACTAATTGTTTTGACCCATTTACTCATTTTTTCATCATCAGTACCATTACCAATTTGTTCTGGTAATACACTTTCTCTTAATCTCATATTATAAGAAACACTAATAATACCATGTAATGCAACCATCATTGACCATGGTGATAATTGTGGTTGAGTTGGATTATCTAATTTTAAAAATGAACTAATTGTTGTTGTAAAATGTGGTGGAGGTGGAAAATCATCTTTAATTTGTTTCCAACTTATAGCATCTGGTGCTTCCCATAATTGTTCATCACATGGTAATCTAAATCTTATATCTGAAATAAACATTGAAGGTGGATGATTAAATAATACTGTATGTTGAGTATCAACAACAAATGCAAAAAATGCAACTCTTTTCCTACTTTCATGATCAATAAATCTTTGCCATTCTTCATCATTATTTGGACTTGTTTGCCAACTTGATGCAGTATCTAGTTTACTTGTACCACCACCTCTTCTCATTGATGCAATTAAAACATCATGAAATCTTGTTGCTAAATCATGTTGTTCTTCTGTACTACACATTTTTTCAAAAATTTCTGCTAATAATAATGCTTGATATACCCATGTTGATGATCCATTTATAAATTCTGGTTCACTATAAACTTTATATCTTAAATCATCATGTAATTGAACTGCTAATTCTATTGCATCTGGTTCTCTTGTTAAATACATTGATATTGTTATCATTGAAATTAATAAATATGATGGACAATTATTAACATCAAAAGATGGTCTATGTAAAATTGGCCATCTTAAATGTAAACTCCAATATAAATCAATAGCATATGTTATAAAACCAGGATTAAAAAATTTATCAACTTGTGGAGTTGTCATTAAATTCATTGATTGTTTTATTCTATCACATGTTGGTTGAGTACATGTAGTTTTGATTGAATTGTTCATTATAATGTTAGTATTTGTGTTAGTAGTAGTATTATTGTTATTATTAATATGGGTATCTTCTAATGGGAACATATATTGAGGAATTGGATCTTGTTCAAAAGTTGTAACATCGAATCCTGATAACATGTCGGAATATAAATTATCTTGTAATGGTGGTGGTCCAATAGAACTATCTGGAGTTTGTGCAAATAACCAATCCATAAAATCTTGATTCATATATTGTGATACAACCTGATTTGAATTACCTAAAATTGCATGATCAGGACTATTAGAATTATCTGTAAAAGTAGGTGATCCATAATCTCCAAACCATTTATCATTCATATTAGTTGGAGTTGTTGCATCTTTGATTATAGGTTTATTACCATTACCGTTTCCATTACCGTTTCCATTACCGTTTCCATTACCGTTAGTATTATTAATATTATTGTTATTATTATTTTGTGCAACATTTCGAACTTCTTTATTATCATTTGTAACTTCTTGATCATGTTGCCTTCTTGCATGTCTAGTTAAAATATCTCTTCTTGCAAAACTTCTACCACAATATTCACAAGTAAATGATACACTTTTATCATGACTAATTTGATGCCTTTTTAAATGTTCTAATCTTGCAAAAGATGCACTACAATCTTCATATGAGCAGTAAAATCTTGGTTGACCTGGTTTATAAGCTCTTGCACGTTTTGGTTTCTGTTTTTTTAATTTTTTATTACCATTTTCAAGTTCATTGTTATTACCATTCCCATTTATACTGTCCACTTCTTTAGCTCTTTTCATTATTAAATTTTTGTGTGATGGTTAGTAAAGTTCGTCAACGTTGATTTTTTAGATATGTCTGATAGTAAAAAAATTTTTTTTTCTTATTGTAACATGTAATGTAGACTAGGAGACAACAGAAATGCAGTAGTAGATATACAATTTAATGCATTAAAAAGATCAGTCAGGGTTTTTTTTTTTTAAGGTAGAAAAAATTTGTTGATTTTTTTTAAGCTCAACTAAAAAAAAAAAAAAGAGTGGAGAAACACTTTATACTGCAAGGCGTTAGTCAATAAAGTTAGATATGCGTAAGAGGAGAAAAAAGGCGGTGGGATTAATTAATTAGGCCGGCTTTAGGATTCCGATACACTTTATTGGCCCAATTTTATGTAAAAAGATTAATTGAAAGTGGAGTGAGAAAAAAATTCAGCCTCACTGTATGGCCGCGCGAGCTTTAGAACCGTTTCAACGTTTTGAGGGGTTTAAATCTTCCGATCCGATTATTAATGCTTAAAAGAACAAAAAAGCCGCAGACAAATCAAAAAAATCGTCACTGTATAATTTTTTATATATATATAATAAATCGATGATGATATATCGTGTTTTGATAACAAGCATTAATGCAGGTGAAAATAAAATATATCTTCTATACGTAATAGAATCCTAAGAAGATCAATACTTCAGAAATAATCAATGAATCAAGTACTGATGACATTGTGGATGTTTTTGAGAACAATATTTCTAATAATATAATATATTGCTAGATGATTCGTGAGAGGATTGGTATATATATTAATCGAATCGACACATTCCTGGATTTTTTTATTTTAATTTTTTTTTTGTTCGCTCCATTTTTTTCATCACCACCAACCAACTAACAACAATAAGGGGATGTCACTCCCACAACCAGATGCTCCCAGTAATAGCGGAGAATATAGTCATAAAATCACAAGAAGATCTCATGATATACAATCTTTTATTCCAAATAGTGAAGCAGCTGTGAGTAAATTAACTTCTCCTTTAGAAACTGATCCAGGAGATTCTGGGTTTTTGTTTACTTATATGATATCAAATTGGTTTCCAATTGTGGCAGCATCATTAGGTCCTATTGCAAATTTAAATAATATTGTATCATTAGCAGATAAATGGAGAGATCCAATAGATCCAGAAAAATATGATAAACCTCATGATTTGAAATGGGTTTTAGCATTAAATTCTTTATCATTATTTTGTGGTTGTATGGCTAATATATCATTATTTTTAAACTACGCGAGAAGAATAAAATATAATATTTCACAAACTATTTCAATAGGTGGATTTTATTTAGCATCATTATTATTATTATCATTATTTATTTCAACAAAATATGTTTATTTTAACAACCCTATTTATACAAAGAGTCAAGGTTATTGGCATGGGGTTATCACTTGTGTATTATATTTCACATCATCGACAATGTTATTAGCGAATGAATGGGGTCATTTAAAAGGTAGATATAGAGACTCTTTCAATCTTACAACAAGACAACGAAGTATTATGATTCAAAATGTTAGTTTAATTATTTGGATTGGTATAGGAGGTGCAGTATTTGGTCATTTAATTGATCAACCTTTTAGTGATGGTTGTTATTGGGCAGTTGTTACAATTACTACTTGTGGCTTAGGTGATATTGTCCCAAAGAGTGTATTAGCAAGAGCTTTAACTTTACCATATGCATTTGTTGGTGTTATTCAATTGGGTTTGATTGTTACAACTATTAGACAAATTGTTTTGGAAGCTGGTAGTAAAACTATTCAATTTCATCAATCAGAATCAAGAAGGAAGAAAAAATTATTAAATTCTAATAATACTAGAGATATTAATACTGGTAAAGATGCATTTGAAGCAATGAGAAAAATTAATGATATTGCTGCAAGATATACTAAAATTCGATCTTCTTTTACAAGTATTTTATCATTTGCATTATTTACAACATTAGGGGCAATGGTATTTTATGCATGTGAAGATGAGATGAATGTATTTCAATGTTATTATATGTGTTTATTATGTTTGTTAACAATTGGATATGGTGATTATACTCCAAAATCCGCAGCAGGTAGACCATTTTTTGTTGTTTGGGGTTTAGCAGCTATTCCATTAATGACTATTTTAATTTCAAATTTAGGTGATACAATTTTTGCAGCATTATTAGAAGGTGGTGATAAATTAGGGAATTTGTTTTTAAGTAGTTATAATCAAGCAATAATACCTCAAATGTTACAACCAACACGATCAGTAGATACATCAAATGAAGAAGAATACTTAGAAAATAGACAAGAATTGATAAAAAGATATAAATTATTAGAAAATTATTCAAATGAAAGAATTGTTAAATTATGTCGAGAAATGAGATTAATTATTGATAAATTAATTAATGAAAGTGATGATAAATTTGAATATGAAGATTGGTTAAAAATGGTTAAATTAACAAGAAGTAAAAATAAAAATATTCATCCTCACAAAGATAGTAATCATGATGTTTGGTTAAGTGAAGATTCACCAATTAGACTACCAATCAGTGAACCATATTTTTTTTTAGAAAAATATTTTAATGCATTAGAAGATGAAGTTGTGGAGATTTTGGAACAAAATACTGAATTAAATCCAAATCAAGTTGATGAATTATGGGAAGAAGCAGAACAAGATGTAGAAGAATCTGAAAGAAGATTTTCAAAAAGAAATAGTGATAGATATAAATCAATTGATAGTACTCTTGATTCTAAATCTATTGCTAGTACTTCGGGTATTTGAACTTTTATATAGCATATATTTATATTTATTTATTTATTTATTTTAATTAACAACCTTTCAATGACAAAAATTGGAATCACTCTTTGTAAGTCAATAACTCTTTTATGTATCACACTTATTATTACTGGTGGTAATTTATATTTTTATCATACTAGCACAAGCTTATCAATATATAGTTCAAAATGAACACTGAACCGCGTTATCATAATATTACGCGAAAACTAGTAGAGCTCTTTACTCAAGTGTATGGTATTATTGAATTTTGAATGCTCCCAACTTTCAGCCTCGCCACGTCAATTTTTTGCCCCTGCGCACGCATTCAATTTTATACATCACTTTTTTTTTTTTTCCATCATCATCAAAGACCGCCGCATCGAGATTTTTTTAAGCTTACCCCTTTCGATTTAACGTTTTTTTTTTTTTTTTGACATGTGGGATACAAACAATTGACACAAAGAACTTTAAAAAAGAATTGATCAAATATCGAATCCATCTTTTCAATGATTGAAAATAAATTTTAATTTTAGGAAAACTAGCAGTATGAAACAAGCCGTTTATATTGTCCCTGTTTATTACAGTACAACAGTATTAATTATTACAACACCCTGGTACCGTTCTCTTGGTACGTAAACGAGAAAAAAGACAAGGCAAGCTTTTTTAAGTTTCTTATTTGGTTCATAGTGAAAATTAAATAATTAATAGAACAGTTAACAAAATTTTTTCGTTATAATTAATATAGCTATTTTTTTCTCTCTCTCTCTTTTTTTTTCTTCTCCTCTTCATCTACAATTACATGTTTGATCGATTAAAAAATAAAAACATACTCTATATGATCGTAAATCTTAAACGAAAAAATTAATGTCAAATGAATCATCATCAGAACAACGAGTCAAAACGTCTCGGTCTTTGTTCGATCGGCTTTTACCACCGCATCCTGCAGCAGCACCAGCAGATTACTACACTAAAAGACAAGAACGTGAAGATAGATTAAAAGAACATCAAAAAAGAGAAGCTGAACGTAAAGCTAAAAAAGAAAAAAATCGATTGGAAAGATTAAAAAAATTGGAAGAAGTTAATAGTCAATTGGAACCAATCAAAGAAGAAGAATCAGAAATTCAACCCAATTTAACTGTTAATGATCATTTTGATTCAATATTTGAAAATAATGTTAGTAAAACTAGTATGGGAATTAGTACAAATTCAAGAACTAATAAAGGTAAAAGACGGGATCCGCGCAAAACAGTTACAATTCAAGATCCCCGTCCTCCGCCAGTACCTCCAAAGCCAAAAAATATGAAACCATTGACAAGTCCACAACAACAGCAACCGTTAAACCCGCATAAACCTAATAGACAGCAACAACAACAACAACCACAATCACAACTACGCGCACACGCTGCACCACAACCAAAAAAACCACTACGATATAATCATCATAAATATATTAATGGGAAAAAAAAATTTAGTGAAATGCCGGCGTATGCTTACGCATTTTTAACTTATCAACCTGACAACAACAATAATAAATTTTTAATTAAACGACGGAAAAAAATACCAAATTATAATAATACTCGAAATATGACTAGTCAATCTTTTTATAGTGATTATGCTAGTCAAACACCTCATAGTGAGATTATATCATATCAAGCAGGTCCAACTAGTACTGTATCACCATATAATAAAATAACTGATGATGAAATTCCAAAAGTTGTACAAAATAGACCAAGACAACCAAGAGGTAGACATAAATCAAGGTTTAGTGATCCTTATGAATATTTTATGAACAATTATTATAGATCAGAACAACAAAAAGAAGAGGGTATTGAAAATAATGTACCACCATATATTCATACAAGATCTTTTGAAGCTAATTTTGATCCTGAATATATGGAAAAACAAAATTTTATTATAAAACATCAATCTGAAGCTTTTGCACCAAATAGAAGGTTAAGATCAGTATCACCAAAGATGCAACAACGAAGAAAAAGAGCAACCACTTTATCTGTACCACCAACTTCAAGAACCCCATACCCTCATCAAAAAGGTTCAAGACAAATTCAACAACCACAACAGCATTATCAACAACAACAACAAGCGCCATCACAATTACAAAATTCAAAACCTAGATCAGTTAGTAAAAGTCCTGTTGCAATGATTAGACAAAAAATAAGACATAGAAAAAGTGATGATGAAGATGATTTGATTAAAAGATTAATGGGTAATGAACCCCCACCAGTTAGTGGTTCTCCACATCCAAATGCATTTAAACCAACTAGTAATAATAATAATAATAATCAAATTTTTGAAACATCAAGACAATCAACACCATTCCCAACTGCTAATAGTAAAAAAAGATTATCAATTCCAAGTATAGGTGATCCAAAATATGGTGGTTCGGGTGATAAAAATGATGAGAATGCTGAAATTTATTCTCCACCACCTCCATTAGATGGAAGAAATACTCCTCATAATAATACCAATGGGTATGGTGATAATAGACATGATTATGAAAAACCAGGTATTTTAGCAAGTGGGGTTAATTTTTTGAAAAATTTGGGTAATGGTCATAGACGTCATGATTTAAATAATCAAAAAAGAATTCCTTCCCCTCAAGGACCAATGAATTATCCTCCTCCTCCAAATGGTGGGATGGCAACTCCACAAGATTTACCACCTCCACATTTAAATTATGGTAGTAGAGCATTAGAGAGACCAGTTGGTAGTACTCGTGGTATGGCAAGATATAATAATAATATTCCTGGAGGTGGTGGTGGTGCTAATCAAGAATTTTATGATAATAGATATGATTTTGGTGATCCAAGATATAATGGTCAAAGAGGTTTTAATTATTATAATGGTGTTGGAGGACCTGGAGAATCAATAGTTGGATTATTTTCAATGATTCCACATTTTTTTCAATTTTTATATTTCACTGGAGTTGAAGTTAGTACATGGCCACCAATTTATCAAATTCCAACTTGGTTATTATTTATTTTTTTGATTTCTCAAGGAATGTATTATTTATCAATTGTTTTGAATTATGCTACAAATATTTTGGGTGCATTTTTTAGACCTTGGGCACCTAAATAAAAATAAAAAAAAAAACTTAAGAGGTTATGTTATTTATTATATTTTATTATTTATTTATTTATTATATTTCACGATTTTTTGTTAGTTAGTTTATGAAATACTTTTTTATTAATTGCATTTTTTTTTTTTTTTTTTTTTTTTTTTTTTTTTTTTTTTTTTTTTTTTTTTTTTTTTTTTTTTTTTTTTTATAATTAATACTGTAATGTTTGAGTCTTTATTAACTTTTTTGAAGATTAGGTTTGTAAAATTAAGGGTTTTTATTGAATCGATCGGTCCCTGAAATTTTTTTAAAAAGTAACACACACCCGTGACATTTTTTTATCTCAGCAGCATCATAAAAACTTTATCACAATGTGTATACTCATTCAAAAATTGTAACCCTTTAAATCAAAGATTATTGGTAGATTAGGGATATAAGATTATTATGTTTGAGAAATGTGACAATTTGTTTTATATAAATTACCAGCAGCTAATTAATTTAAAGTGCATTAGGGTATGCCAGATTAATTAATGGATCAAGGTCCGAGTTCAAGGGTCTTGCAAAATTAAAAGAATACCAACTAAACCCATATATCTTTTGTGCTTAAATTGGAACTGACTATATTGATCTTTCGGTGTGTTTTGTTCATCAAAGTAAGTTAATTAGTCTTTTAAATAGCATATGTACTGATCACCTCAACTATTTTTTTTTTTTTTTTTTTTTTTTTTTTTGATTAACTCAGTCTTTAGGAATGGTGGTTTTAAAGATATAATTATTAATTGCTGGAAAGGGTTTTAGTTTAAATTCAAAAAACTAAATGACCAATATAATATTATAATATTCACTAGTTTAAAAATACTATCCAATATGTGCACTGGATGATAATTGATTTCTATAGTATATTATAATTGCTAATTTAATATCAATTAACTAAAATTAGCTTCAGGAACATTCTAAAAAGTCATATAAACTTTTAATCTATAAAAGACACACCAAATTCTCAATTAATCCAAATTAATAGCTAATTACTATTTAATGATTATACAATAAGTTAAAGTAATACTGATTATAAACATGAAATTATCAATTGCAACTATTACAATCTTAGCTGCTCAAATTTATGCCGCTCCAACTGTTTTGGATAATTTATTAGGTAACCCTGGTAGTAGTTCAAGTGGGAATTCAAATGGTGGTGAATTAAGTGGTTCAGCATCTGGTTCATCAGGATCTGGAACTAGTTCTTCTGGTACAAGTGATAACATTTTAGGTGATCCAGGTGCAAGATCTCCTGGTGATTCATCATCAAAAAATGATAATTTCTTGGGTGGTGCTGGTTCATCAAGCTCAGGTAATGGTAATTTCTTAGGTGATTCTGGATCTTCCACTTCAGGTAATAATAATATGTTGGGTGATTCTGGTTCTTCATCTTCTGGTAATGGTAATTTCTTAGGTAGTGCTGGTAGCTCATCGTCAGGTAATTCTAACTTATTAGGTGAAGATAAAGGTGATACTGGTGAAAAATCAAAATCATCAAAAGGTTTGAAAGATTTAGGATCATCCGGATCTTATGATGATAAAAGTGGTAAAGGGTTAAAAGCATTAGGTAGTGGTGAAGGTGATAAAAGTGGTAAAGGTTTAAAGGCTTTAGGAGGTGGTGATGGTGATAAAAGTGGTAAAGGATTGAAAGCTTTGGGAGGAGGAGATAAAAGTGGTAAAGGTTTAAAAGCTTTAGGTAGTGGTGGTGGTGTATTTGGAGGTGATGGAAGTAAAGGATTGAAAAGTTTAGGTAGTGGTGGTGGTAGTGTTGGTGGTACCTCAGGATGGTGGGTTTAAAATTGAAATTATAATTTAGCTTTTAGTTATTTGGAATTTTGTTTATTATTACTTAGGATTTATATTATTTAGTTAAGGGGAAACAATTTTTTGAAATTACTTCATATATAGTAGATTTCATGAGAAGTTGAGAACTCATTTCCCGTTAGATCTACCTATAGCCCATAAGTATAATTGGTTGAGTCGTAACCGTGCTATAGATCAATGAACGTAGCTATAGCTAGATTATATACATGATATACGTACCAAATGGATTCAGATAACCTGATATTATTGAATGCATATGCTACCATGGAAATACATAAATTTACAATATATGCAATCCTATGTCTCTAATAGTTCAAATATTAATGCTCATCTGATTTAAATTTTGTCAAGACCATATTATACATCGATGTAGAGGAACAAAAATTGTACCTTGTTTCACATCGATCGCAAAATACATGTACCCCTGAAAATCTTTATTATTGTTAAGACTGCATGAATAATATTAGCATTGCCTGCCTTTATTTTCTTGAAAAGCTATCTACCGAGATACTAATGACTAAGGGATAATCCTCCTTATTTAAGAATGTTTTTAAAAATCTATATAAATGGAAGAGCCTTGGCAAAAAAAATTCGAGCTTTTTTTTTTTATCAATCAACTTTTGATATATTCACTCACTCATTAAAGATATATTATAATCAATACTACTAAAAGGGTAACTTAAAAAAAAAAAAATGAAATTCTTATTAAATACTACAATTTTTGCCATTGTTATTTCTGGTACAGCCTATGCTCAATTAGATGGGTTGACCAACTTATTACCTGGTATCCCAATTCCAAAACCAGTAAAAGATAGTGGTTCTCCAGCAAGTGGTAATGCATCTGCTCCACCAATGATGGCTGGAGCTCCAACTACCATGTCAACAGCTCAAAGTACTCCAACCAAAATGATTTCAACTGATTCAACAGGTGGAGATTCAGGTGATGCTCAAGGTGATCCTGAAGAAGAAATGACTAGTCCCACTAATGGTCCAGCACCAAATGGTAATCCCAACTATTAAGTTTGAAGAATTTGATACCAAAAACATTTTACAAAAAAGAGGGATGGAAGATAGTTTAGGAGGTGCAGCAATGAAGGCAGCAAGTGGAGATAGTTCTGGAGCAGTAGGAGATTTCGCAAATGGCGTTTTAAACGATGGAAAAGATGGTGATAGTAAAGGGAATGAAGGAGGCAGTGGTTTAGGAGGCAAGGAAGGTGGATTAAATGGACTGGGAAGTACAATTGGAGGAGCATATGGAGGTAGTGCAGGTGCAGCAGCTGGTGGTGCTGTAGGAGGTGCGTTAAGTGGTGGTGATGATAATGGTAATTCACAAGATGGATCAAAAGATGAGGATGGAGGAATGGAGAATTTAGGAAGTTCTATTGGAGGTGCTTATGGAGGAGGCCCTGGTGCAGCTGCAGGTGGGGCCCTAGGAAATGCAGGGGGATCGTTATTAGGTGATGGTGGAAGTGGTACAGGAGGGGCTTCAGCAGGAGCTGCTGGTGGAGCTGTAGCTGGGGGAGTCGGTGGAGCTTTAGGAGGAGGAGCAATATCAGGAGCGGGAGTGGGAGGGTTAAACGGACAAGATAGTGATGATGCAACAAATGATGCAATTGGAAGTTCAATAAGTAATTCGGTTGGTGGTAGTAATAAAGATAGTGATGAATTAATTCAAATGTTAAAGAGTCATACTTGGATTGTTGCTATATTATATTTTGGATTATTTTTTTTCTTATATTTTACAATTGATGTTCATCATATCTAAGTTCATTTTTTTTTTTAATTTTATATATATCTATATTAAGCTTTAAAATTTTATTTTATAATCAATTGTTTAAAATTATTTGTTTTTAAAATAATGTAAAGTTATGTAGAAAACTATCATCAAAATTAAGGTTGTCATAATATACTATGGATATATAATATTGCATGCGCCTTTAAATAATAAACTGAGTTTTAGAACTATAACTTGGCTGCCTTAGGGTAGTACTGTGCCTGACTATAAAATAGTTTTGATTACTATAATCGATCAATTGCAATTTCATGACCTTGAATAAAAATTTGCTGGATCGATGAATGATAAAAATAACAATTGGGTATTCCTTTAAATTTTCTTTTTCAAATTTCTATTGATCATTCGAAGTGAGATATGACCAAATGCAAAAGCTTTAAGTAAGTCTATATGCGATAGTAAAGATCTAATCTGAAAATACTATATAGAATGTGATCAGTTGAATGTGTTCGATCGTTCGAAAAGATTTCAAAATATCTTTGATCATTGAATTAAAAACTTAGGGAAGTCTGTTTTTAGATCTAAATATATTATTAATCTATTAAATAATACTCAAACATAGATGAAAAAGTTCAAGTAACGACTACTTCTACTTAAGGTGATACAGAAATGATTAAATTCTATTATTATTACAATTATTACTCAATTCCATTAAAAAAAAGAAAGAAACAGAGTAAAAAAATGCCAAAAAATTGAAAAATTTAAGTTAAAAAATCTTGAAAAATTGAGAAATTCTGAAGCAGTACGACCATGGCTCCCACTAGTCCCCGCGCAGGCCTTGCTAGCTCAATCGGTAGAGCGTGTGACTCTTAAGTTCTTTCAAAAGAATAAAAGTCATCACAAGGTTGGGGGTTCGAGCCCCCCGTAGGGCTTAAGTTTTTGCTATTAGTTAATAGTTTTTTTTATTTAGCAAACAATGATGTTTTCTAACTTGTATGATGATGTTTTGATACAAAATTAATGTCGTCGTCGATAGGTTTGTCATTTTACCATAGCAGTGGAATTGATTAATCGATGACCCAGTGTGGTGGATCGGATTTACTTACTCTATACATACAGTATATTCTGTAAGGTTTCTGTAAATTGATTAAATAATATATTAGCAAATTTTTACACGACATAATATATATATATATGATATCGATGCAATTAATGCCAATTACTTGAATATATTAATTATATCGTCGTTTCAACTTAATATAGATTGGATTATTCGTGTCCACGGTCTCAATTACTTATAATCAAGCAATTGATAATAACTAACACGGTTATAATGTATAAATAGCATGTGCACATGAAATATAAAACATATAATGTTAATTATAAATAATGCATTTATTACTAGATCTATGATTTTATATTAAAGATATGTTTATCAATTGGTACATGGTTCATAGAAGCAATCATCTCCATTTGTTGCTAATACATCAACTGGTTTTAATATTTTAGCTAATGAATATTCTGCAAACCCAAATCCTTTCCCACCAGATCGAACCCTACATACAACAGGTCTTTTGTATATTGAAATATTATTTAATAACTCTCTATTTGGAATATCAAAATCTAATAAATCACAACAATCGAACAAACCTTGTCTTGGATTTTCACTATCATAATAAATAAAATCAATAATTTTTTGAACAATTTCATCATCATAATCTGTTTTATTAGGGTAATCTATTTAATAATTGATTCCCAAGAAACTTATTCAAGTTCCTCAAATTTTCATATGAATATAAATTTTCAAAAAAACACGGGTTAATAGTAACGTATTTTAAATTTTTTAGTTTTAATCCATCCAAATTTATTACCATGTTTTCATTTCCATTACAACCACAAATTGTTAAATTTTTTATAAATGATGAATTTGAGTAAACTGGATTGGAATTTATAAACCTAACTCGTAACTCATTAATATTAGCATTATTTGAAATCCAATCAATATTTTTAAATCTTAATATATCATTAGTAGTAAAAACTTTTTCAACTGTTTTTAGGATATTAAAAGCTAATACATTTTTTGAATTCTTATCAGAAATTTCTCCATATAATTTAAGAGTTGATAAAGATTTAAAATAAAACAATTTAGCTTTATCAATAATACTCATTGCTAAATTTACATCACAACTTATTACCCTCAATTGATAATAAAAAAACAATTCTCTAAATGAGAAAATGAATTTATTCAATAAATTTGATGATGTATTGTAAACTCCATCCAATGGTTGCCTAAATTCATAATAAATTGATACATTATTTTTGTTAAATTTTATTAAATTTGTATAAAAGTCTTGAATTATTGGAGGTGGTGAAAATTGAGGTACTGTAAATGGAAACCGGTAGATCATCACAGATTTTAAGTTTGGTAATTTGCTAGCTAGTACATTTAATAATCCATAATCATTTGGTGATGATCTTAAAATTATAGTTAATTTATTTGTTGGTTTTAACCATTTTGAAAGTAAACTATTTTTTGGAGATAAAAATGGTACTAAATTTTTGAAATTTTTTGTTGATTTTGTTTCTCCATTTCTTGTTAAAATTTTAAAAGAATCATTACATTTATCAGTAGGAGCTCCTATTTGAATTGTTAAAGCATCAGCTAAAAAACTATCATATATATTCTTAATTGAATGATTAGTTTGATATAGATTATAAGATGCTTTATCAGGTAAATAATCTAGAAGTAATTCCCATATTTTTGAGGTTTCGTCGATTGGTTGGTGAATTATTCTATCCATTGTAAATATTCTTTTTATTTGGAATTATAAATTATTATATTTAGGCTTAAAGTATATAGAAGTATGAGATTCTCCTAGTAGCCTTTAATTATTATATATACTCATTTTAAAGACTTGTGTAGTGAATTTTTAGGTTGTAGAATATTCTTAATTAAGCACAGTATTTTTAATTTGCCAAAAACTTTATTTTTCAGATTGGGCTATTACAATATAAATGTAGATATAAATTTATAAACTATGCATAATAAAGAGACTACAACTTTTTGTGCCACAATTCAATGTAGGAGATATATAGGGTCATTTATATATTGTAAGACTCCAAATTAACCGCTCGGCCGAGTTTGCAGTTAACAATTTTAATACGTATATTGAAGCGTATAAAGTTCAAGTTTCCCGAAATTGATCTAGATGATAGATCATCAATCTCAATTAAATTTCATCGTAACTTAAATTTTAATACACTCCAACCATAGAGGGTTGGATTGTTGATGAATTGTATGCATAAAATATTATCATCACACATGTACTTGTAACAAGAATTTATATTTACGAGTCAGAAATCTGTATCTTGTAGTTCATCTCGGTTTAAATTATAAATTTAGATATATTATATTTATTATCCACGTCGAGGCTTAAGCTAGCTATTTTATCTATACTGTATTAAAGTCCTATATCAAACTCTTTATAATCAACTAAAGAGTGGCAGCTCAGGTTGATTATCATTCATATCACATCATCAATTTTACGAAATGCCAAACTTCTGCTGTAATATTTTTTAACTTTTTGCGGCTTCTATCATATTTTCCCCCCGACAACGGTTACTGGTAACCGAAAGAAAAAAATAATCGATGCGACTTTATTCATGCAGGATGCCAAATTGGGTTAATATCGATAAATCTTTAAGTTTTTTTTTTTTTTTTTTTTTTCTTTTTGATACACCAAGATTTATTTTGACAAGGAAGACAGCCTCATCCTTTGATATAAAAGATAAACTATGGATATGACCAATCCAAATTTTTAAATTTTTAATCACCTCCTTATCGATTTAAACTGTCACTGTGATAAAATTATTAGAAAGTATTTGAGAAAAGTAATTAATGCCCTACCTAGCTAAGATACCAATTTTTTCTTGTAAAGTTGTACATATACATATTGTTCGATAGCTATTTGTTGCCTATCTAGTAATAGTTCCATTTAATTTTATTGGAGTCTAAGTTAACAATTGGCAACCATTCATAGGACCAGTTAGAAGCTTGATAATAAAAAATTGAATCGACGTCATTTTAGACTAAAAAAAATTTTGACACTAGTGCCATATAGTACAAATATGACCATACTAGTAGGGTTGAACTAGATAATTTAGGTATACAGCAATATAGAGACTCTCAATATGTTATTCTACATGTATCAATTAAATACATGTAGTCTAAAGCTTTGAGTGACCTAAATATTCAAACAAGATCACATTGAATACACACTATTTAAATTAGTTGCAACATGTTTTATAAATTCTTATCGTTAAACAAGCTTAATTAAGTATATATTTTTTACCATGCAATATATATAAGTTCTTTGCTATTAGACAAGTTATGCTCGAGTGAGTATGTCAATTACTTGAAAATCACCTTAGGTATACCATCTCGTTATCTCCTAAATCAATAGGATCACCAAAAGTCTCTAAGTCCCCACCCGTTTTGAAATATTTTCCATATCTTAATTAATTAGCTTTAAACTTGTTTCAATATAGTACATGATGTATAGGTTAGTGATTATATACCATGGTACACTGTATGTTGAATATTCAATGTTGCCATACATGTGAGAGTTTCAGTACGAGTTATACAAAATTCTACCAGACTACCATAGTTAACTAAGATTCTCCACATTTTTTTATGCTTTTAGAACCCATTCGCTATAAGGTCAAGGGTTAAGTTTCTAAAAATATGTATAAATTAGTTGCTTCTTTGGAGGCTAGAATTTTCGTGGAGAGTTATAACAATGAACACCAACCATGGAATGGATTGGAAAATATATAACTAAATACTACATCTCATAATAAACTATTTAAAATATTTAAAGCCAAAGAAACACCCATGTCAATTTAAATTTACAAAAAAATATTTTTCATAGTGATCAATCAGATTGTATTTTTTCCAAGTGTGGCGGCATCTTGCATTCAGATCTATCAAAAAAAACGACCCTAGTTTTTAGTTTATAAAATCGACCGTTTACTAAATGCACTAGATCCCCTATCATTTTTTTTAAAAAATATGTGATCTATCATACCTCGTGAACCCTCTAACGTCATTGGTTTTTTTTATATTGTTTTCTATCTGTCAATTTTCTCCCTTATTATAACTAACTATCCCTCATTTACTCATACACTAGTTAGTCAATTTTCAAAGCTACTGTAATCAAGAAAACCTTTTCTTAATCAATATGAATTATAAAAACTCCCCCAAAATCTCCTTCTCAATTTCATTTTTCTGTTTAGCTTTCCCTTTTTTTCTTTCTCTCTTTTCGATGTAGCTTTGAAAAAAAAAAAAAAAAAGACTTTCCCCCAAAAAAAAAAAAAAACCAACCATAAACTATTTAGTAGTAAAAAAATGACTTCTGAATTTACTTTAGAACATTTTCAATCATTATCAGATTGCAATTGGAATCAAGGTAAAACAACATTATATCCGTTATATGATGATGATGATTTACAATTCAATTATATTAAATTAAAGGAACCAAGTAATAGTTTAATTTTTCCAGAAAATTATGAAAGGATTATGTTAAGAAGACAAACTCAAGTTTTTTATAATTTATTAACTGGTCAAGAATTAGGATTAACTCATAATACTGAATTAGCAATGATTGGTAATCCAAAATCTGGTAATTCTTGTAGTGCATTAGGTTTATTAGCATTAAGATTATGTGAAGGTAAAACTACAATTTTTCAATGTTCAAGACAACGAGATGAATGGGCACCAAAATCTTTTTTATTTATGAATGGTAAAGTTGAATCAATTTATCCAAATGGTGAAACTTATGTTTTGGAAAAAATTGATTCAATTTCAAAAAATGATGATATTTGGGTTATTACTGATGGTGAAGATCCAATGGGGAAATTAAAATTATTTGTTGCAAGTGATGAAAATAAAAAGAAAAGAAATCCTCCATGGAAAAGTAAAATTATTGGTGTTTATAGTTCCAAGTTATTAAATGGTTGGTTTTTTGATCATAGACCAAGAAGAATCTATTTTAATTTATTTAGTTTTGATGAATTAATTGATTTAAAAGGTTTAAATTTTAATGAAACTAATGAAAATATTAAAGTAATATTATATGATATTTTTAAAGATTTTGCACCAAATCCAGAATATTTTAAAAAATTACCAACTGATGATTCTCATTTATTATCAGATTGTCATGTTTCATTATCAAGTCAATTAGAAAAAGATATTGCAATTCAATTTAAACATAATGTTAATTTATTATATAGATTAAAATATTGTGATACTACTGATTTACCAATGGAATTATTAGAAATGGTACCAATTGAAGATAAAGGTTTTAATTCAGTTGGTAGATTAAATGAAGATGGTTTACATAATGTATTAATTTCATCAAGATATAAATTACAACCAAGAACAAGATTTGTTGGATTAAAATTAGCACAAATTACAAAATTAAACAATTTTAATTCTTTTTTTGAATGGTGGAAAGATGTTAATGATAGAAGATATAATTGTAAATGTGAATGGTCAATGTGTTATGAATCAATGACATTAGATTTATTTAATCCAAATCAAACTCAAACTTGGTATAGTTATACAACTGATATCTATTATAATATTGATTTACCAAAAGATTTAAAAAAAATCCAAATTATGCAAAGAATGGCAACTCAAACTACTATTAAAGATAATTGTAATAAACCAACTTTTTTATTACCAGCAAGTCGACATCAAGAAACTTTTCATGGTATTTTGATCATGCCAGAATTAAAAGTTGCAACTTTAGTTATTATTGCTCCATCTAGAGATTATACAATTACAAGATATCCAGTTGACATGGTGTATGAAGCATTACCAAAACATATGAAAAATGGTATATATATTTTGGTAATTACACCACATGATGATCCAATTATTAGATTAGGTGAAATGCCTGATATTGATGTCCAAGTTTTTACTTCAATTAAAAAAATTCCTGAATTAATTGAAGTATCTAGATTATTATATTCAGATGAACGTTTTGATTAATTTTAATTTTTTTTTTTTTTTTTTTGCTTGTTTTTTCTTCTTTATATATAAATTAGTAATTAATAATTAATAGTCCTTAAATAAAAAAAAAAGTTAATATAATAATAATGATTTTTTTACAACATTCTTTGGATTTCATCACTTCTAAATTGTGAAACATCATCTAAAGAATCCCACCATTTAAATAAATAACTTTCACAGATCAATTTAAACCATGGTGTGAATAATAAATCTGGATTTTTAAACATATCTTTTAATTCTTGTTGAGATACATAACAAGTATCTTTAACTTCATTTGGATTGACATTTAAAGTTGGATCTGCTTTAATAAACAAAATATAATCAATTTCATGTTCACCCCATGGTCCATTAGATGGTGCAACGTAATGAATCCTTGTTAAAAAGTCGAATTTTTCAAATGGGATATCTTCTTTTTTAATACCCAATTCATGATCTAATTTTCTAATAGCGGCATTTTTAGCACCTTCAATTGAACTTGGTAAATCATGTCCTAATTCTGATGGAGTTGCTAAAGGATGTGAGCAACATGTATTGGTCCACATTTGTGCAAAAGTAATTTTTTCATCAGCACGTTGTTGTAATAATAATTTATTGTCTTTATCAAACAAAAAGACACTAAATGCTCGATGTAATAAACCATTTTCAATGTTAGTCATTAAATGGCATGACTTTTTTGATGCACTACCAACAGGTTTATCATTCCAGTCTAATGCAATACAAACTTCATCCATCAGTTTGATTTGTTCTTCATCTTTACCTTTAAAAAGTTCTTGATCTTCGGAAGCTTTTGATTCTTTATGTGCACCATCTAATGGTTGAACTTCTGAGAATCTTTCTTTAATTTGTTCTTCAGTCAGTTGGACTGTTTTTGGTGCTTCTGTGATACTCATTTTGTCGTTCTTACTCAGGGGCGTTTATTAAAGAAGAATGAAATATAAAAAAAAAAATGTGAATGGTGAAATTTTTTTTTTTTGTCTAGAAATAATAAATGTCCCCTTTTTTTTTTTTTTTTTTCAATTTTCGTGTACGCTATGTAGTAGAACTAATTAACGCTGAAGCCCGTTAAGAATTGGTAAAGCTAAATTTTTTTTTTTTTGTTGTGGTAAACAATCGCGCACACAGAATGTAAGGCTGATAAAAATAGTCCCACCTCCGACTTCCGATCGGAGTCCTAGCCGAAGAAATACGGCTTACATAATACTAGTACTTTTTAGCCCTAGATTATTACGTAAGCCATGAAGGATCGTGTGAAAAGTGGAGACCCGTGAAATTTTAAGAGGGGTCCTGATTTTTTTACAAGACTAGTAGTATAATCCCTAAGAAGAATAATGGCAATCGATATCCACTCTTGAAATATAATCTCGTTTTCAATGAAATATTAAAATTCTACTGTAATAATTGAAGTTTATTTCAATCTATTAAAAGTATATAACTAAAAAAAAAAAAAAAAAAAGTGGTGCTTAAAAAGTTATTTGTTTATTTTAACGTGGTGTTAAACGCCAGCACATAAAGTTTTTTTTTTTTTCAACCTCAGCATCATTGTGAAAAATAATCCACCAAAAATTTCCAACACCAATTTTTTTTTTTTTTTTTCCTTCCTTTTTCTTCTCTTATTTTTTTTTTTCTTTTTGATACAATCAATCAAATCAAATAATCAAAAAAATAATACAAAATGGCTGAAACTGTTAAATCCAAGAGAGTTCAACAACCAAATAAAGAAGCTTTCCAAAGAAAGTTGACTGAATTGGAAAAGGATTTAAAAACCAAAGAAGCTGCTTTAGCTACTGCTCGAGATGAAGCTAAAAAAGCTACTGGTGGTGGTACCGGTGGTAATAATGAAGAAAGAAATGCATTATTATCTGAATCAAATCAATTAAAGAAACAACAAGCTGATTTAAAAGCTAAAAGAATGAAGGTTATGGATGAAATTAAAATGATTGATGAACGAAATAAAAAAAAAATTAAAGATTTACAAGCTCAAAAACAAAAAGCTAACTTTAAATCAGTTGATGAAATTGATGCTCAAATTAAAAAATTAGAAAAAGCTGTTGATTCTGGTAATATGAAATTAGTTGAAGAAAAACGAGCTTTAAATGATATTACTGCATTAAAAAAAGCAAAGAAAAATTTTGGTACTTTTGCTGATGCTCAAGCTTCAATTGATGCTGATAAAGCCAAAATTGCTGAATTAAAGAAATCAATTGATAAATCTGAAGCTGATGCTTTAAGTGATCGATTTAATGAAGTTATGGGTCAATTAAATGCAATGAGAGATGAACAAAGTGCTGCTTATAAAAATCGAAATGCTTTATTTAATAAACGAGCTGAATGTGAAAAACAAAGAGAAGAAGTTCGAAAACAAATCAAACAATTAAAAGATGATTATTATGGTCAAGTTCGAGCTTATAATGAACAACGACAAGCTGAATATAAAGCAAGAATTGAACGAGAAAAACAAGAAAAATTAGCTTATGAAAAAGAAAAGAAATTATCAAAGGCAAAAGAAAATTTGGAATTAGCCCAAGAACCAGCTTTCACAACAGAAATTTCAACTGCTGAAAACTTGTTGGTTTATTTTGATCCAGAATATAAAAAAACTGGTGCATCAAATTCAAATTCTGATGAATTTGCTGCTAAAGCAACTAGAACTGTTGAAGCTATTCCAGAAGGTGCAAAAGTTATTAAAAAAGAAAATGATGCCTTCTTTGGTGGATTTGGTGGTAAAAAACAAAAAGGATCTAAAAAACAAGCTTCATCAACTGATTCTAATAAATTTACTATGAATATTTCAATTATGGAAGAATTATCAAGTTTAGATGTTCCAGTTCCAAGTAGTAAAGATGATGTACCAAAAACTGTTGAAGCATTAAAAGAAAAAATTGCACAATTTAAAGAAAATCAAGAAAAAGTTACTAATGAAAGAGTTGAAAAAGCAAAAGCTGAATTGGCTAAAATTGAAGAAGAATTTGAAAAGAAGAAACAAGAAGAACAAGCTACTGAAGCTGCTACCACTGAAGCTTAAGTTTCTAGGTTTTGATGATTATTTTGATTGTTTTTTGATTATTTTGTAAGATATATATATATTTTTTAATACCATTTATTAATTTTTGTTTTGAAGTTTTTGTGTTTACTTGTTTGAATGTATACCTTTTTTTTTTTTTCAGATCGTTTATCAGTACTACCTGGTAAAATGTTAACAACATTCGTTATGATGGAGATTATTGTACCGATAACACTACATACCATAATTGATGGTGGATGGCTTGGTAATGTGATCAAAGTCAATAATTATACAGTATCTTGAATTTGTTGATCGATGGTATTGATAGATGGTACCGGTCGAGTGATCGGCAATAACGATTTCCTATTTTATATAGTTGTTGCTGCTTTAAAAGATTAAGATTGCACCATAAAAATTTAGCTAATAGTGTATCAGATATATATAATAAGTACTAGAGCCGCTTGAGCTTCCGAGTACTTTATCGTGTTTTACTCAAAAATCTACTAATTCCCAAAGAGAAAAAAAGTTAGTTTCATAACATCAACTATTATAATATTAAATACAATAAAAAAAATAATATAAATATGAGCGCTTCTACAACGTCAAGAACTCGAAGAATAGCTGTTGTTGGTTCAAGAGCTGTTGGTATGTTAAATACACCCCTGAATTTTTCTTTTTTTCTATTTTTATAATAAAGATAAATAGATACAGCAATATTAACAATTCCTCTCTTTAGGCAAATCATCTATTACTGTACGATTTGTGGAAGATCATTTTGTTGAATCATATTATCCAACTATTGAAGGTCAATTCAGTAAACAAATGCAATATAAAGGTCAAGATTATCAAGTAGAAATTTTAGATACTGCAGGTCAAGATGAATTCAGTATTATGAGTCAAAAACATTTAGTTGGTATTCATGGATATATTTTTGTATATTCAGTGGCTAGTGCTTCTAGTTTTAACAATATTGATATTATTCGAGATAAAATCTTAAATGCTATTGGTGGAGATCATGTTCCTGGTGTAATGGTTGGTAATAAAAGTGATTTACATATTCAACGTCAAATTCCTGAAGAAGAAGCAAGAGAAAAAGCTAAACAATTAGAACTAGCATTTATCGAAACATCAGCAAGACATAATGAAAATGTTCGAAAAGCATTTGAATTGGCATTAGCAGAAATCGAAAAAACTCAAAATCCCACACAACCAGAACCATCAAAATGTGTGTTACAATAACAATAATAAATAATTAAATAAAAAAAAAACAAGAAAGCTTAAATTATAAATAGAAAAAATTACATAATAAATTTCATTCGACAATCCAATGGATGTGAACAACTTAATTGTGGTAATTGTGAATATTTACCAGCCATTGCATCTCTCATTTCATTTAATAATGAAATATATGATTGATTTGGATTTCTTGTCATGACAGTAATAAATGCATAACTCATTGCACCAGTTGAAACACCATTTGATGTTGCATCTGCTGAAGTTTGAGAATCTTTACAACCAGAAAGTTGAACAACATCTGCTGGACTGAATTTTTCTTTTCTTGATCGTTGTTCTGCTTCTTTACCAGTAGTTGCTTTCTTTAAAAATCCACCAACTGATTTTAATGCACTACCAATATCACCTTGAGCATATGATTGTACTGCTCCCATAAATCCTTGCATCCCTTCTTTTGCAATATTCATTTCTTTTAATTGACCATCAGTACCATAAACAAATGGTAAATCTAAAACAGTACCAGAATGACAACTATCAAATAATGCAGTTAATCTAGCACCTGCTGGTAATGGTCTAACCATAATTTCATGCATTTCATCATCAACAATATGACCTGCTTGTTTAAAATCAACTGGATAAATAGTTTCATCATAACCATCATCTTCATCACCATCAACATCTTCAGCTTGACCACCATGACCACTATAATGGAAAAATAATGTATCATTTGGTCTTGCATCTTTAACTAACCATTGCATACCTCTAATAATATTAGCTTTAGTTGGATGAGATCTTTGATCTCTTTGATCATCAGTTAAAATAACCATATCATCTTTATGATAACCATATCGATCTTGTAAAAATGCTGAAACTGCTCTTGCATCATTAACACAACCTCTTAATGCATTATTTGTATTATAATAATTGATACCAATAATTAATGCTTTTTTTTTACCTGTACAATTTGACATTTGAAATTGATGACCTCTACCATCATCATGCATTTGAAAATCTGGTTCAACAAATCCACCAAAACCATTACTACCACCTTGAAATTGACTTGGTGGTGGTGCACCTGGAGGTGGTCCATAATTTTGTTGTGGAGGTGGTCCTGAAGGTGGTCCATACCCACCACCACCTCCTCCATTATAACCATATGGATCTTGTGGTGGTGGTTGATGATGTCGTGCGTAAGGATCTTGTGGTGGTGGTGCATGACCTCCATAAGTATTGCCCATAGCACCTGGGAAGCCACCACCGCCTGATGATCGTGTTCTTTCGTATGGATTATTATTACCGTACATTGCTTGTTGTTGTTGGAAAGGAGGGTTTGAAGGAGGTGGGTTAAAAAAATTACCACCACCATTATTTGGAGGTGGAGGAGGTGCACCTCCGCCATAGCCATAAGGATCTTGGTAACCGTAACCGTACATAATAATTTTTGTTTATGCTATTATTAGTGTTGTTAATAATAATAATAATATGTGTGTTTGTAAAAAAAGTTTTAAAATGAGCTAATTTTTTTTTATGCTATATTCTCGTTTTTTTGTTTTTCGTGAAAAGTATAAATAAATAAAATCTTCTCTTTTTTAAGTCTATTTGGTATTAAAAAG
Source organism: Blastobotrys capitulatus (assembly GCA_030564325.1). NCBI lineage: Eukaryota > Fungi > Ascomycota > Dipodascomycetes > Dipodascales > Trichomonascaceae > Blastobotrys > Blastobotrys capitulatus. The sequence goes on along the minus strand of JAJLUL010000115.1, from coordinate 3,666 downwards.
AGTGAAATTAAATATAAAAAATCAGATTAATATAAAAAAATTTCAAATTAAATATAGAAAAGAAGTGAAAACAGAAAGAAAAAAAAAAAAGAAAAATGTATCCAAAATTTTTTTTGGGGAAATAAAAAGATATTTATATTTGTAATGATCTAATGAAAACTAGACTCACTATACCTGGTAATAATAGAACTAGAGACCCGGTGAACACAACACATACGAAACAGATAGAATAATAAACCTTCCATGCTTATAATCTACTGTAAACTTATTATGATATACAGTAGTAAATGAAATTTTTTATCCCATAATAATATTACTAAAAGTCGGAGGCGCGAGCAGGCTTATAAATTTCTTAAACATGCTTGAGTCGGCTCGGTGTTAAATGAATTGTGGCACACGAGGACGGAGTTCCGTGTGCCAAGTACTAACGTACGTTACTATTTATACGCTTACGTGGTAATGTTTTCTTCTTCATGCGCTTCGAGATCAGCTTTTTCTTAACCACTTTGCTCAACCTACCATTGGTATAAGCATAAAAAAATTCTGTATAATTCTATTAATAAGGTACAGATGATCTTTTTGATATCCAAATTTATAGTATATATATATCATTAGGACGATTTCATGAGTCCATAGTAAATCTTAAGTTTTAGCAATATTTGATGTTATTAAAAAATTTTACTTGAAAAAATTTGTATACATATTACGTAGACCAGTTTCTCCCAAGCAAACTTTTTGTATCAGGTTTTGTACCTTAATTTAAGCTGAGCCGCTTTAAGGTTAAGGTTAATTGTTAGATCATGATTTTGCACACGGTCGGAAAGTATTCCGGCATGCCGAGGATCTCTCAGCAGCATATTTTCATTTTATTTTCTGTGACATGATGTGACAGTCAAAAATACCCATCATCCATAGACTCTCGGGTATAATAATGATCAGATTTGAGTACATTGTCCAGTCTAGATTTGAAAATAATAATTCAACTACAAAATATTTCAGATCTTACCGGATGGATGGTGTAAATAGTTTGATTTAGAATAGAAAAATGCTAGAAAATTATAAGTTGACTATAGCGCTCAATTGCTATAGTATCAATTGTAAACTACATACACATATTCGTAAGCTCATTTATAAAAGCTCTAGTAACTTGGTATACCAATAATATATACAATGATACTACATATACATAGAGTATGCAGTATAATAATCTACATGTGCAGTAATGTTTTTATTTTTATTAATTATTTAAATAATTTAATCTCAGATTCCTTTGTGTTTCATCTCATCGATCGGTCTGAGATCTTACTCAACCATATACCAACTGTACAATATTTGTACTGACTCGCCATCCAGATGGAGTTGGTCATGACTGCAGTTAATTATGTTAACAAATTATGATGGTACTCAAGTTATATACTAAGAAATAATAAATTCTATAAATTAAGGTATATTATATTTTAGAGCAACTCAAGTACTATCACCGCACGCGTTTAAATATTAGTTGTACACGTTGTAGGTGCTGATTCCTTGGGGTTCCATGATATCAAATTTCTATATAGGGTTTTCTATATATTATATAATAGTTAATTAGCAGTTGAACAATTCGTTAAATGTTACACAGATTGCAACATGTTTAATTGTTCTGCAACTGGTCATGAATGGTATGGTCATTATTGTTTAGATTACTTTGACTAGTAGCTATAGCTATGGCTATAAAAAAATTTCGAAATGATATATCTATTGTACATAGGTATATATGTATGAAAATTATCTTATCAACCAATTGAGCCTAAGGTAGCCATGGATCGATCTTTCAAGTACATCACAACCTTATCACTATCAGTAAGTAAGGAATCAGGTCTTCTAAAACCCTTACCCCAGGCAATTAATTGTATGTGTATAACATCATGGTTATAATGGAATTAGTAAACTTTAGCTCAATTGCAATGAAGATATATTTTTCCTACATGTATCTGATACTGCAGTATGTATATCACTGATGTATACATCTGCCAGCCACAAACTATACCATGGTATATTACATCTGGATGTCAGAACGTTATGATAATTCGAAAGTTAATGAATACAGTTATTGCACAGCCACGTTTTTAATACAACAAACATCAACGACACTGCGCAATCATATGCGGCTACTACCTGGTACCAACTGCAGTTAGCTACCTGGAATTATGATTAATTAATAACGTGTCAATGGCTGCAATGGATGTATATATCCTAATATGAATAGGACATTGTATTAATTGATTAGCTTCTAGCGCTGCGCGCTGCACATGTACAACTTGTACACACTCGAACAGTGTTTGTACAAGTATATATGTATGTGGCTAGTGGCGTTAATACGAACGCTTGTAGTCTTTTTAAACAATATTACTATCAGTTATGAGCTATGTTAATATGCAAAACCGTTATAAAATTTTAATTATGATATATTATACCTACCTGCCATGGTACCTCGAGATAATTGATAACAGTAATTAAAAAGTTACGCTGTTATATTATAAGTGAAACTTATAATTAATTAATTATCTGTAGTACTTGCACTAGCACAAACTTCTAAAAGATACTGGGAAGTGAAATGCAAATTGATTGATTTATAAATTAAAACGGTATCGAATGCTATAAGCTTACTACACATAATTTATCTTATCAATCATGAAATCAATCAAGATATACTACCTAGCTATACATGTACAGACAAATTTAAAGTTATCTCAATTGTTATAAATATATTCGCTTAATTCTAAGCCGAAGTACATCTATATATGGTTAATTAATCTACCATATATATAAATCTACGACTCTACACGGAGCGACCAGTTGATGTTGGATGCATGCATGCATGAAAAAAAAAATCAATTGATATTATAACTTAGATCCAGAAATATGGTACCTCACCGTTTTGTTTAAATTGAGATGACCCGATAGTATGGTACATATATACATTATAACATGATCCGGATATTATAATCTAGCTATAGCCAGCTCAGGGGGAGTATGTTGATTGTTTTAAATTTTATGAATTCATTAATTCCACAGCCTAGAAGTTCTATATTAAGATAGTTGAACTTTAAGACAGGTTATATTGAAACTTATTAATAGCTAGTATATGTAAATAATCAGCACAGATACACTCATTTCTCACCACAGCAATAAAACCATCACTAGAATCAGCTTAACTAACGGACATCCTTAATTTGATAATTTCCAAACCTTTACACAATCTAAAATATATTCTATTAACTAAAAACAAAAAGAATTTGGACGATACCGGATTCGAACCGATGACCTTTTGCTGGCTTTGTAATTATTCAATAATGCAAAGCAAACGTGATGCCAACTACACCAATCGCCCAGTTCGGGGGTTTGTAAGACCCCGTCGCTACCACTATTATTATTCTATCATATTGACCAATCATATTATCAACGATTCAACCAGCCACCACCGCCACTTTAACTCTACACTTTAACTCTACACTTTAACTCTACACTTTAACTCTACACTTTAACTCTACACTTTAACTCTACACTTTAACTCTACACTTTAACTCTACACTTTAACTCTTAAACATTTTCGAACTCGCATTGCTCGATAACTCGCTAAAGGAATTCATCTTTCTTTTATAGATCATTATCATCAAGCATCGC
>JAJLUL010000114.1:0-72254 GCA_030564325.1 Blastobotrys capitulatus | reverse complement strand
GGTTAACAATTGGTGTAAATTATTGATATAAGTGATAAACCTTTTGGACTTTATATGGTATTTTGATGGTAATCATTGATATTTATTAATGTCTAATATATATGACCATGTAGGTGGGAGATTGTATTTAATATGTTGGTCTTGTTAAAAACTACTGGATATAGAGAAGGGTTTTCTACATTGTAGAGTTGAGTAATCCTTTTCTAATAAATATGTTAGGTTTTGTAATTGTGTCTTAAGAATTGTTTTCTAGTGAAATACAACCATCGCCATACCAAGTTTTTTTACTGGTTCTGGTTAATACCCTCTAACTATTGAAGAGTTGAGAGTCTCCATTTATTCGTAGCTTTGCAATTCTTAATGTACGATTTTGAAGGTTTGGTCTAATTCTTGTTTTATAACTATTTGTAATTCTCTTTCCAATCAGGATTATCATTTAATGACAGCTAGTTTATATTCCGATTTCCATAGCCCAAAGGTTGTAGGATCTTTATAAGAAATCTGCCAGTTGGGTTTTGTCGTATAGACCATATAATAGATTATAAAGAGAAATATATGTATATATATATTTAAGAGATCTTCGGATATAATACAAAGAGAGAAAATATATATGTTATGTATACATAAAATTACATATAGATTGCAAGATTTTTAGATCCAGATTTTTAGATCCAGATTTGTTGAAAGCTAAGTAATAACTATTATTATAATAATTAGTTAGAGAAGGCAATCTCATAATAATATATTATTAATAGATTAATATGAAGGAGCCTTATGTTAAAATTTTTTAAAATATCGAAACAAATCTAGTAAAAAATCCAAGGAACTTATACAGTTAATAGTGCTATTAGATGCCGTTAAGAATTGCGAGGAAAGGTTTATTTGATAATGTTTACTATAATTATTTATTAATAAATTTAATAATTCGGAGTTTTCATTTAGATAGTGGGATCTTTGTTTTATAAGATTATTTGTGATAGTTAAAGCTTCGTTAGGAGATTTGTTAAATATTCTAGTGAGACGACATCGTTTCCTAATCTTTTCTCACCTGAAATCGTTTGTATGTTAATTAGAGAATTTTTTTTCCTGTTTAACTCTTTATCAGGTTGGTAATTGGTTTCTAGTTTCTAGTTTCACGTACAAATATATTAATATTGTACAAACTAGTACGCCCACGAAAGATAAGTAAAGTGATCAATATATGTTTGATGTAGACCCACCACCCACCCCCTGTTTCTACATATTCTAAGCAATGGTAGATTTACTATTAGGGTAGAGTCTAAAAAGTTATGCCTGCGTGAGTCTGCTAGTGAAAGAAATGATAATTGTTAGATGATTTTGTAAGCTATTGTTCACTAGAGCGAGTTTTAACTTTAATTACTAGACCAGTACTGTACCTACAGGTACGTAGCTTGTTTTAACTTTAATTAACCATTTAAACTACCGATTTTACCTCAGCTTAACCAGCGGAGCCCTCAGCCGCACCAGATCCAAGTCCGAGATCCGAGTTCAGAAATTTTCTCAAGTAGAAGTAGTCTCGCGGTTTAGAGTCGGAGGTTACACCTCCAACCATAAATAATTTATTATTATCTTGCTTTCTTTTTTTTATTAAAAAAAAAAAAGAAGAAGAAATATGTTTTTATTCTTGAATTAAAAACAAAATGTTAGCTATGAAAAAACCTATATACAAAGTATTATTCTTTTCTATAATCAAAGAAAAAAAAAATAGAAGAAATTTCTATCAAATATTAATAGTAAATATATAATTTCTCTTTTTTTTCTAACCATTTCCTTTTTTATTCCAATCTCTTCGCTTCTTCCAAAAAAAAAACCAAAAAAAAAAAAAAATAAAAAATAAAAAAAAAATATTAAGTCATTTCTTGACCTGGAAATAAATAAATTAAAAAAATATAATAAATAGTTCTTTTTTTTTTTTTTTTTTTTGTTAATGAATGTTATAAATTAATTAACTCTAGTTGGGGGTGATGTATTCATTTTATTAATATTTTGAGATTGATTTTGTTGTGGTTGTGTTTGCTGTTGTTGTTGTTGTGGTAATGATGGCTGTGGAGGTACTTGATTCTTAACCTGCTTCGTCTTACTAGCAGCTTTTGTAGCACCATTAGTATTAACTGGTCGATTGTTAGTAGTATTATTATTATTAGTATTGTTAGTATTACCATTAGAATTATTCGTACCATTAGTTTTATTATTATTATTATTATTATTATTATTATTAGGTTGTTGTTCACCAACTTCATCAGCTTCAGCTTCTTCTCTTTCCAATTGGGCTTGCATTTGTTGCTTCTCTTCTTGTTGTTTTTGCATTTCCAATTGTTTCTTTTGCCAATCAACTAATTGACGTTGACGTTGTTGATATGCATCTTTATAACCATCAAAACTTTTTGATAATAACATTGAACCAAATCTAATTGATTGAGTTTCTTCACTAATACCATTCAATCTACTTGGATCAGTTGATGAAAATTCCATATTATCATTTCTAATATCAGAATCAAATTTATATCGATCATTTAATCTTTCAAATGCTAATTTTTTATCTGGACTAGTTAAACAAGAATCTCGATTTCCAAAAATATATTCATCATCCCAATTATCCATTGATATTGCTGGAGTTTTAATTAAACCTCTTCTATCAACCATAATTCTACCACCTCTACCTCGTCTTTTTCTTAATGATAATGCAGATGATCTTGGAACATAATTATTAGTATTAATCATTTCTTTATCAGTTAATTTTGACATTACTTGTAAATCACCAGTTTCATCATCAAATTGAGCTCTAATTAATAATGGAGAAGCTTCAACTCTACTTGCATAACTGGAACCCAGACTATTAGCTAATGGTAATTTTAATTCCAAACCACTTGATGGAGGATATGATGCACCTAATGATGAATAAGAAGCATGTTGAGGATCAATAACTTTTAAATTATTTCTTGCCAAAACATTTGGATCAAAATAATCACAATATGGTACAAATGGATTATCAGTATAATTAACCCAATCTCGATCTTGTTGATGTCGTTGTTTTAATTTATTCTTAACTGCATTCTTCAAACTAGTTTCTTTAGCTCGTTGAATATCTTCCAATTGTTCCATTTCCATATCAGGAATTTTAGATACAGGTAATCGAACATATGCTGGTACTTGATGAATCGCTGCTTGAGGAATTTGTGGTTGAGGTTGAACTTGAGCTTTTGGTTCTGATTGTTGTTGTTGTTGTGATTGTGATTGTGAAGATGATGAAGCTTTTTCTTTTTCCTTTTCCTTCTCTTTTTTTGATGGTTTATTAACATTAGTATTTGATTCTTTAACTTTTGGTTCTTCAACCTTCTTCTTTTTATGAGCAACCAAATCTTCATCTTCTCCTTTAATACCCAATTTTCTTTTAACACTTTTAACTGTACAACGTTTTTCAAAAATTTCCCATTCTAATTGTAATGCATCTCTTCTCATTTGTTCACGTTGAACAACCATTTGCATTAATCTTTTAGCACTTTCCATTTCAGATTGAATCTTTCTTAATCTTTCACTTGATTGTTGATCAGTTCTTCTTGTTTTTCGAACTTGTCTTAATTCTCTTCTTCTAAAACAAACATATGGATCATTATCATCTTTTTCAGCAGATTCTTCAGCTTTTGGTTGTGGCATAATAGAATGACCACCTCTTTCAATTTTTCTTTCACGAAAATGTGGATAAATATCTTTAGAATATGCTTTAAAAGATGATACAGTTGATTTTTCAGCCAAATTACTTTTAAGCAGTGTACCACACCTTGATGAAGTTTGTCTTAATAAATATTCTGGATTTGATGGATCATTTTCATCTTCTTGAATTTGTTTAATGATTAAGGAACTTAATTCTTCAAATGGCATTAATTGATTTGGATCCATAGTTAAAAATGGTTGTCTTTCAGCAACTTGTGCTTCAAATTTATGCATAATCATTTCAAATTCATCTTCTGTACATGTTGATGTTAATGGTTTATTCTTGTTGAGTTTTTTTAAAAATTCATCATCAATTTCATCCATACAATATGGAATCCCTGATGTATCTTCAACAGTTGCCGATGTTCTAATATAAGTTGCTGGATTTTCAAAATCTTTTGGATAATATTTATCATAATCTGTCCATTTTAATGATGCATCGGGTGTCGGAATATAAACTTGTTCAACTTTTGCACCTGCACTAGCAGCTTTTGACGCGTTAATTGCAGCTTGTAAATGATGTTCCTAAATATATTGTTAGTATTATTCTTATTTTTGATATAATAAGGGGAAAAAATTTACATACCTCTTCTTCTCCTTTTTCAACACCAGTTTCAACTTGTTGTAATTCACGTTGTTGTTCATCCTCTAAATCTGGAATATCTTTTTGTGGTATAATTTGAAGTGTTTGTTTAACACTAATTTTACGCTGTCGAAACCGCGCTGATGATGCTCCAACAGCTTTAGCCATTGTGAGTATATATAAATTGTTTTAATAAATAAATAAATAATTGGTTTAAAAAATAATAATAATTAAATGAATGTAATGTCGCGTTTTTTTTTTTTTTTTTTTTTCGTAAGAATATTTTTTCTTTTTGGTGGTGTAAAAAAAAATCTACTTTCGAATCCCGATGGTGAAGAAAAATGATTTGGATTTTTTTTTTTTTAATTATAAAAAGTGGAGTTAATTTTTTTCCTAATCAATTTTTTTTTCTTTAAACTGGTTTAACTAGTTATTGACGTGTCACTTAATAAAAAGCACAGCGTAAAAAAAAAGGTTTGAAAGAACAAAGAGAGCTAATAAAAAATTTTTTGGTGGCAAAAAAAAAAAATTTTCCTCCAAAAAAAAAAAAAATTAGACCCACAAACGCCGTCAAACAAGCTTAAAAAAAAGTTGATAATAGACTAGAAAAAGCTGCAAAAAATCCAATAAAATATAGGATAATGAGAACCTTTCTGTGTCGTTGAAAAATGAAGTACTCAAAGTTCGTCACAAAAACGAGGATATTGTATACTTCAGAATGTAAAAAATAATGTTGTAGTTGTTGTAGGAAAAAAAAAAAAAAAATTTAAAAAAGAGGGCGTGTAGGATTTTTGTTGGTTTCGATTTTCTGAAGGAGAATAAAAAAAACAAAAAAAAAAAAAATTAAAAAAATTGAGTAAAAAAAAATAGGTGGTTGTTGTGGGAATTACCGCTTAAAGATATCAATAATTTTGGTATTCAACAGCAGGAATGCAGCAATTTTATTGGTCGGCTCCGATCTTTTTTAAGCCCCTTAAAAAAGCAACAATAAATTATTAGATGCAGCCAAAACTTTAAAATGGAAATCTGTAGAAGCTTTGTTTAATTGGTTTCATTGAGGAGTTGACAACAACAAAAAAAAAAAAACTTAATTTAGTCATAATTTGATGGTTTGAATTGTCGTTGGAAATTAGGATCAAATATTGGATGATCGTGATATTATTTCTAATAGTATTATTGGTATATAATTTAAACAAAATGCTGTAAAATTAATCTGTGATTGTTGGTTTTAGATGTCCAGCTGACCCTTTTTTATTGAGCTGTTGGTACTATTTAAGGGTATTTGAGCTAGATCGTATTCTGACCTTATTTGGTGTTAGTATTTTCGTTTCGGATAGCGGTAATTTTTCTGAGGCCGACCGAACTAGTCGGATCGGAGGGTATTTTTTTTTCTTTGATCGAATTCTGTCACTCGGGTTCGAAATGTCACTATTAATTTTGTGGTCTAGTCGTTAAAAACATGAACTTTTTTTTTGTGTGATGATGCAAAAAATCGTTTTGGGACAAAAACAATTTTTTTTTTTTGGTCCCTGTTTTGTTTATGCTGGATATGCTTTTAACCTATCAGTTTTTGTTTAGTAATGCTTAAATGAAAACTACCTAACGGGTATCAAAATTTTTAATAAAACTGAATGCAGTTCTTAAATATATTGAGCTGATTAAACAGATTAGTTGTTGAAACTTTAAACAATGTTGAATAATGATGATGATGATAATAGATTGAATTCGTTGTAGAGAAAAGAGGTAAAGCATAATCAGTAACCATTAGTAGTAGTTTAGTTAAATTTCTGATCAGTTAAATTTAATAAATAATCCATCATAATAAGTCTACAGGAAGTATGATACACATCCTTTCGACAATGATATAATAACTAATATCGAATCTCATTTTTGACCATGACCTGTAAAAATAAACAAATATCCACCTTTCTATTATCGCCTAATATCATACTAGATTAGGCTCATCTTATAATAACAAATCAATAAAATTGCATTCAAACATCTTTATTATGATTTGATATCGTTCAGATTTTAACATTTTGGAGTTTCATACCATTTGTGTCATCACTAGACTTGATAGATTGCAACTTGTTGATATAGATTTCATGGTTGATATTTTATTACCATATATCTCTAGAGATAAATATTAGTTATCAATAACTAATAACATTTATTTTTGAAGTTTTTTATTACTTACAACCATTTTTAATGATTGTGAATTGTCTAATGAGGTTCTTGTCAATAAAGTAAAAAAAAAAATTTGGGAAAAAAAAAAAATTGACTGGTGATATCAAAAATTGAGTGCATACGTACGGTAAGCACATGTCCCACTCACTTACCGCTGATGATAAATTTTCTTTTTCTTTTTCTTTAGTACAGTATTCTTCAAGCTGTCTACCAGTGCCTGGGGTTTTAATTACCCTTGTTGGTGAAATAGATGTTTAAGCATTTGTTAGATCTCTTAAGCTTAGTTAGATTTTTGACCTGGAAAAATTTTAAGCTTTGACACAACCATCGGACCATATCGGTAGGCTTGGAGGATCTTTAAAGTTTGAGTCGGTTACAACCGCTAAGTTTCATGCGTTATACCATTGGTAGCCTTTAACATTGGGTGAAATATTTAAGAGTAATCGTTAATTTAATTAATTAATTATTACTGTATGAAGACTTTGATTCGTCTAGACAAAATAATAAAAGGTTCTAGTTTATAAGCTGGGTGTATCATGAAAGATCCACCTTAATTATTTACAACATAATCTTTTTTTAAAAAGGAATTATATGTTAGATATATTTTTATAAATATCCATGTAAAAGTTTGCTAGCAACTACACTGGCAGGTTTACAGACTACAAATGGTTTCAATTAATATCATATCATATGATATATGTTATATGTTATATGTTATATGTTATATGTTATATGTTATATGTTATATGTTATATGTTATATGTTATATGTTATATGTTATATGTTATATGTTATATGTTATATGTTATATGTTATATGTTATATGTTATATTAGTCATTGGTCAATGACTGATTCTATTGAAGGTGCTTATAACTTACATGTACCCAGATATTATATTTATCAAGTGTACTGGATGAAATTTACCCAATTTGCAAATACATATAAATAACAGATGGAATAATAATACCAGAATTATGACTCGATTAATACCATATAAATGTTATAATAGTCATTGTTCGATGACTGATTCTATTAATTAAAGGTGCTTATAATTTACATGTATATTACATTTATCAAGTGCACTGATGAAATATACCCAATTTGCAAATACGTAATCTATAAATAACAAATGGAATAATAATACTAGAATTATGACAACTAATAATCTTTTTAAGATTGGTTATAATACCCTTCAAATGATTTAGATTGTTATTCTACCTGGACAATTGGTGTCCTGAGGTGGTGTAAGATTCTTGTAAATTTTAAACATTCAAGCAGGCCCAGAAAATGTCTCAGATTCTTTAATGAAATATCAGGTAATGTAAAAGATCAGATATATTTCAATCCATATATATAAAGCTTAAAGCCCAAAGAATTGATATAAAATCTATCTGGATAATATTTTGTAGTACAAAGATCTCTATAAGAATTAGTTCAAAGTAGGCTCAATATTTTCAGGTACCTGGTAACGAATCAAAATTTCGGTAGAGAGGCTACCACAGTAATCAATCAATTGAATGGTGATAATCATTTAACAAGATTTCAAGTACCAGTAGTTGTTTTCGATTTATAAGACTCGCGCGGTATTAACAGAATCTCCCAAGTAGAAAAGTTCTAAAGATTCTAAAACATCCACCACACTGTTTTATATTTTTTTAAAAAGCACAACAAATTTTTTTTTGGTGATGTATTAAAAAAAAAAAAATTTCACCGAAAAATCTATAACTATAAATATAAAAAAATTTTCCATTAAAAAATTTTTTTTTTCTCTCTTTTTTTTTTTTTTTTTTTTTTTTTTTTTATTTAATCAACACACAAAAAAAATGTCAGGAACTTTATATACTTCTGAACGAGCACGAGGTATCTTACCATCCGCTTTAGTCAAACATTTAGGTTTAGACATCAAGGTTGAACAACCAGGTTCTGAACAATTCAAAGAAAACTTTCCATTAGAAAAAATCCCAGCTTTCTTGGGTGCTGATGGTTACAAATTGACTGAATCTATTGCTGTCAATTTATATTGTAAGTTTTCAAATTACCTTTTCAAAAAATGAATGAAAATGATGAACGAAATTTTTTTCAAATAGTTATCCCTGGCTGAATAGTTACACGCCTAGGTGTTGAGAAATTGGTATCTGATATTCATAATCATTAAATTATTATTAATGAACAAAACTAACAATTCTTTTAGTAATCTCTTTGGCTAAAGAATCCACTTTATTAGGTGCTACCAAAGAAGACTATGCTTCCATTGTCCAATGGATGTCATTTACTAACTGTGAAGTTTTCCCAGCTTTATTCGAATGGTTTGGTCCATTAACTGGTCGAGCTAACTACAACAAAAAGAATGTTGATGCTGCTCAACAAACTTTAGAATCAAAATTAGCTGTTGTTGAAAAATATTTAAGTGCAAACACTTGGTTAGTTGGTGACCGAGTTACTGTTGCTGATTTATATTTAGCTACTATGTTATCTCGAGGTTTCCAATTTGTTTTTGGTGATGAATGGAGAAAATCTCATCCAGCTATCACTCGACACTTCTCTACTTTAATCAAACAAGATATCTTAGCTGCTTCATTCCCAGAATTTGAATTCATTGCTGAAGCTGTTAAATATACTCCACCAAAGAAGGAAGAAAAGAAGAAAGAACCAAAACCAGAAGCTGCTGCTCCAGCTCCAGCCCCAGCTGCTGATAAAAAACCATCTCATCCATTAGCTGCTTTAGGTCCAGCTACTAAAATGCCATTAGATAGTTTAAAACGAACTTATTCTAATGAAGAAACTCGAGAAGTTGCTATCCCATGGTTCTGGGAACACTACGATCCATCTGAATACTCATTATGGAGAGTTGACTACAAGTATAACGACGAATTAACCTTAACTTTCATGTCAAATAACTTGATTGGTGGTTTCTTCGCTCGATTATCAGCTTCAATTAAATACTTATTTGGTTGTGGTGCTGTCTATGGTGAAAACAATAACAATGGTATCACCATGGTCTTTGTTGTTCGAGGTCAAGAATATGCTCCAGCTTTCGATGTTGCTCCAGATTGGGAATCATATGAATTCACCAAATTGGACCCATCTAAACCAGAAGATAAAGAATTCTTTGAAGATTTATTAGCTTGGGACAAACCAATCACTATTAATGGTGAAAAGAGAGAAATTGCTGACGGTAAAGTCTTCAAATAAATTATTTAATTCCCCCCTCCATTGAAAAAAAAGAAAAGAAATGGTTTGAATGGAAGACTATTACTGTTGTGTTGTTTTGGAATATTTTAAAGTATTTCTTGCATTTTTTTTATGTTCTATTTTAAATTATAATTGTAATAGTTTTTTGAATAATTTTTTTTTTTTTTTTTCTTATTTTTATTAATTATTAATGTCATTTATTTTTTTGAATTTCTATGTTTTTTTGCTAATTGTAGTTTTAAATTTTGTCATATATTCTATTGTAATTAAATACTACACATACATGAGTTTGTAAATTTCATGTTGAAAAATTTTCAAGCCGCACAAAAGTCCCTGAAATTTTTTGTTGCGCGGCTTTAGCATTAGTTCAAGCTTGTTGTATACACCTTCCCAGGAATACTTATTGAAGTTTGATTGGCTAGAGTGCGAACAATCCAGGTTTTCAATTTTTTTTTTATTTTGATTTTGAATTTTTTTTAAGCATGACTAAATAATTCAACAATTTAAATAGAACATAGCTCCACCACAACTAACTAAACTATTTATTTTTATTACTGTAATCGCTAGATCTTTCAATTCTCTACAGTTATTTACTTTTTTTTAAAAAAAATAAGTTCTTTATGGCTCGTAAATCGACACCCAGTAATCTACATTTAAGCTTTAATAAGGATTTATCGATGTCCCGTCTAAAATGTAGATCCCCTAGCACAGCTTAAATAGTCGGAACTCCGACCAAATTTCAAATGTCCCATAATTTTTTAGTAGTGCTTAAAGAAAAAAAAATTGAAAACCTACGTTGTTCGCACTCTAAGTTATTTGATCTTTCTGAAGAAAGTATTTTATTTTTAATCAAGATAGTTTTTTGGTAGTTCATATGTTACGAAGGTTACGCAAAGATCTCCACAGGAACTTTGTTATTACCTGGTATGTGGTACAATTTGTTGTGGTCTCACAGTTATATTGATTTTGGCTTTTTTAGGATCCCCAGCCGCATACTGAAAATTACGCTAGGAGCACTGCATGCGTGAAAAATTTTTACGTGTAAGAAAATTTTTTTTGGGAGCTATAAAAACCTAAATGATCGCTCTTAAAATTTTCTTCTTTCTTTTTTTTTTTTTTCTTTCTTTCTTTATCCTTTATCAATAACAAAAGAGTAAGTTTTAACAACTAAAAATTTAAAAATATCATAAAATGAATTATTATTGTTAAATTATATTGTGTGTGATGATCCACTTGTTAATTGCATTTTTCTGGCATCTCTAATGCTAGGGCTTCTCAGAAGCTCGATGAATATAACCTTTGACACCTATCTGAATCACTCAACTTTATAATTCATTTATGATTTATCATCATTATATCGAATGAAAGCTAACAATTTATAGTATTAAGATAATTAATATCGGTTTATTGATAAGTTATATAGTTCCAAATCAAATCAAAGTACATTGAAATCAAATATTATGACATCTGTAGGTTCGTTGCTTTACTGCTGTAAATAGTATATCCTTAAAATTTCTTAGATGCTTGATCAAAGTCTTCGGTACTATACTTAATGGTCTTGATATAACCCAGTTAGCCTATTGAACCGGTATCGAAGTAGTCAAGCTTATACTAAATATTAATACCTGGTAAGGGAGTAATTAAATACACATCGTTCGCTAAAGTATTATTTCCAAACCTGATTTATTTTAGTACACAGAAAACAATATATACCATGGTGCTTTGGTGATCTTGAAACTTATTAGTATATTCATCTTTTGAATTTTCCTCGTCACAATGTGTTTTTTTTTCTTTTTCTCGTGATTACAACGCGTATAACTAGTTATTGAAGTCAGTTTGACCAAGTTCAATTGAGCTGAAACCTTCAAAACACGCATAACACTCACCTTTAAACTCAAAAATTGAGCTTTATAATTTATTAAAAATATATTACAATAGACACACTCATATAGATCCTCTATAAAAGCTTCGAATTAATTGTGATTTTAAGACTTAATTGACGTTCATGAATGCGTAAAAGTCGTACAAGTACCAATAACGATACTAAGTTCCAAAATATGTAGAAGTATGTAAATTTATTGGTCTAGTTATATGAATTGATTAGAAATTGTATAGAATATAATATCGAGAGCTAATAGAAATTTTAGAAGTTACGAATATATGGAAAAAGTTATGATAGTTTACAGTAATATGTCATGAGGAATTTCTAGCAATATTCTAAATACTAAAGCATGCGAAAAGAGTTCAAAATAATGCAATAATATCTATTATAATCTAAGGTGCTAAATATATAAACCTAATGATAAAAAATCTAATGGAATGAAAGAAATGAAACGTAAAGGAGAAAAAAAATGGGGGTATCCAAAAAGTAAAATAAAATAAACTATCAAAGTTTAAAATGAAATAAAAGAGAAAATAAAAATAATAATGCCATCTAGGTTAGTTGATTAAGATGAAATACCTTGTTTAACAGTTTCAATAAAGTTTTTACCACCATTAGTATTAGCCCATGCTTGACTCATATCCCAAATTGATACACCACCCATAACATCTTTATATTTAGATTGCATATCTTTTGCAACTTTAACAACATTATCAGCTGGACTGTAACCTGCACCTGCACCAGTATTACCTGGAACACCAATAAAAACTTTTGCATTTTTATTTTTTGATTTAGTTTTAACATAATTATCCCAATCAGCAAAATTAAAATTACTATCACTATTAATAGCACAATAATTATTATAAAATTGAACAAAAATAAAATCTAATTCAGAATTTTCAATTGCTGTTGATAAATAAGCATCTGGAACTGGACATTGTGGTGCACTACCCATATAATATTTCTTTGAACTATCAGTTGCGAATTTTTCTCTTAATTTATTAGTTAAAACATCAAAATTAGCACCACTACCACCTTCAATATCTAAATCAAAACCATCAATAACAGTATCTAAGAATGGTCTTTCAGATGAATCTTTTTCATCACCATTACCAAAAGTTTGCCATAAATATTCTGCAAAATCATCAGCTTGTTGAGATGATGATAAACCATATGCACCAGATGCACCACCTAATGATAATAAAACTTTTTTACCTTGAGATTGACAATGTTTAATATCACTAGCAATATTTGGACATTGTAATAATTCAGTACCATTAATAGTATGACCATCTTCACAAGCATTTGCAAAATTAACTTGAGGATTGTTTGGGAAAACATGCATAAAAGACATGATAACAATATCAAAATTGTCACCACTATCACAATATTCTTTTAATCGTTTTTGAGTATCTTTACCACCAGCAGAATTTTGACCATAATAAACTGCAACATTATTATCAGCATTTGGATCAAATGCTAAAACTGAGGATGCAATTGTTGCTAAAATAGAAGTAGTAAATAATTTCATTTTTCTAATGCTAATAATGATGATGATAATGCGATTTAAACTTGATTGTTTGGTTGATAGAGTTTTTTTATTTAAATTTTATGGACAATTCGATTCATATTTATATTAATTATAATGTTACATTTCTAATAACTTTTTGTTCACGTTCTTCAATCAATAATTTATTATAATAAGTCAACGGATATCTTTTTTTTTTTTTTTTCAGTCAAATATTTTGTCGGACTAGTGGCGAAGGAACGTGTAGATCTCATTTTTATTGCACTTAAAAGTCTTCAACAAAGCATCCAATACCATGGATTTCTTCATCTTTTCTGTCGATGCAAAAAATGTAACATTTATAATTTTGCTTATAAGAGTTATTGCATTTAAATGGTGAAAATCCTAGTTTTTTTGTAATTAATACAGCTGTTATAGCTTGTCTATAGGCTCTATTGATCTGAGTATCTTTTGTTCATAAGAGTATCATGTTTCGGCAGTGACTCTGAGCGATCTTATAGATAATAATATATGGCGCGTGTTTTTTTTTTTTTTTTTTTTTTTGTGCGGCTTTAGATTCTTCGAAAAAGTTAATCTCACTCCGAGATCCAATCGAGATGCACTAATATTACTATAGATATTACCTAACGTTGTACTCGGAATAAATTAATCCAAAATTTTAAGATTATTTGGCTCACAACCTCCCTGGGGAAAAGTTACTTGGTATATGCATGCAAATTCAATAATACAAGTTTAAATCTTTTTGTAAATAACGTAACTCATTTCTGGAGGTGTATTAGAGTGTAACATATTAACACACGGGTAACTTACAGATTAATTTTGTTTCTCGTGTGTTTCACCCCCCTCAAAATTAATTAGAAACACGATAGTTTTTTTCTATACGAGAGAGATGGAATTATAAGCTTGGTATCAAATGTCTTTTTGAAGCTTGGCTTTTTCATTCACCTCGTGTAGTGTATTTCTATGGCAAGACTAACGTACTATAGTATATACAAGACTTGTCTATAGAAGAAAAACAGCTTTGAACAAAAATTATTATTATTAGCAGCACTAAATATAAAATAAGAGGTTACTTGTGACTTCTTCAAGATACAAATATTCAAATTCATATGTTGTTTATGTATTCTTAAAACTAGTACAGACGGTATTAGTCGCTAATAGATAGAAGATCATCACAGAGCAGTTGAAGAAAATCATATCCCAGATGACTAAAGTGTTTCTCGGCTACGATGAAAATCGTTATGTAAATCATCAAAAAAAAAAAAAAAAAAAAAAATAAAGCCAACAACATTTTAACAAAATTATAATTATGTCGGATGTTTTTGATCATGAAACTAAAACGCATGAACAAAAACAATAAAACCTCTACTCAGGTTATAAATTCAATAATTAACAAATACTTATTAACATACGGATTTTAAATACGACTCTTTGTTTTCTATACATATATCATAACTGCTACTTTATTAAGAAGGTATTCTTTTGAGATATAACTATAATGATTAATTAATAGCCAACAGCATATATACATACAACATATGCATTGTAAAGCAAAATGGGGTATCCATGGATTATTCATCCATATACACATGTAATAGCATTTTGTAACAAAACATTCATGATTTAAAACATAGTGTTGTAGTCCATACACAGAACGATAGTTATTAGATGGTTTAGCTAACGGTTTGAATAGTTTATTGATCATATATCGGTTATCATCAATGTAACCAAAATTTCGCTAATTTATGTCGATCACTAATTCGAATACATTAATGAGATTTAATCAGATACTATTGTAGCGGTTTGATGTTAAATTAATCATGATAGTACCATATATACTATACTATGCAGTCTGTTGACTGTATAATTTTCAAGTTTAGCGACTGAAAATGTACCGGGTGGTTGCATTGAATAAAAATCTATATGCAGGCTTGTAATACTTATCATCAACTTCTCCACAGTGATAAAACGTAAAGACTAGACTTATCAATTATGTCTTAATATCTATTACTTTAATATATGCATCTATTTATGTAGTATCAGGATACATCAGTTATGAACTTGTGTGTATCACCAGGTATCAAAGAATACCTGTTATTTACCCACTCCGTATCCCCGCTTTGATTCCAGAGAAAATTTCCAATCAAGTTGCAAAGTTATTTCAAAATTTTAGAAATCTCTATATTACCCTGAACTATCATGAATGTATGGTTTGTTTAAGTGAAATATAAACAGCATTTTAAAAAATACATGTATTATTAAGGTTGCAGTGAAGCGTTTAAACTTTAAATTCTACATTATTATGAACCCCGCATTGGAACTTTGTTTTTTCTTCTATAATAAAAAAAATAATATATTTACCCCTGAAAAATATCAGTGTGTATATGAAAAAATAATAAAGTCTATAAAGTAAAAAGCTAAGTCATAAAAAAATAATAATGGAGTGCTAAAATAATAAAAATAATAAAACTTCCTTGTAAATTTAAATAATGATAAATAATAAAATGAATGAAATTATACAAAAATGTGAATAAATGAGTGTTATATTATATCAGAGGTGCTAACAAAACATAAACTGGTATCTCCCCATTAATAAAATAATAATAAAACGAATGTTTCTAAAAAAAGTTATTAGTATTAACTTATAACATTAAAGCAGCACCTGCAATAACTGCAATTGCAGCAATACCATTTTGAGTAGCAGAATTTGATTGTGCTAATTCAGCTGGTGCTTGAGTTGGTTGTTCTTGAGCTGGAGGTTGAGCTGAAGTAGTGGTACCGTTAGAAGATGGTTGTGGAGCTGGAGCAGCTGGAGGTTGAGATGGTTGAGATGGTTGAGATGGTTGTGGAGCTGGTGCTGGTGCTTGAGAAGATTGTGGAGCTTCAGAAGGTTGTTGAGCTGGTGGTTCAGATGGTTGAGGAGCTGGTGCTGGTGCTGGTGCTTGAGATGGTTGTTCAGCTTGTGGTTGTGATGATGGTTGTGGAGCTGGAGCAGCTGGTGGTTGAGTTGATGGTTGAGATGGAGCTGGAGTTGCTTCAGCAGATGATTGTGGAGTAGAAGATGAAGGAACAGCTGGAGCCATTACTGGTTGTTCACCTGGAGCACTACTAGTTGGTGTTTGTGATGGTTGTTGTGCTGGTGGTTGAGATTGAGATGGAGCAGCTGGAGCAGTTGGTTGTTCTTGAGCTGGAGGTTGAGATGGTTGAGATGCTGGTGCACTAGTTGCAGGTGCTGAAGTAGCTGGTGCTGAAGTAGCAGCAGCACTAGAAGTTGGAGCAGCAGATGATGAAGATGGTGCTTCATCATCACCACCACCAGATGAACAGTCTTTTGCTTGTTCACCACCTTTTAAACCTTCTTTAATTAATTCAGCAAAATTCTTACCACCTTCAGTATTTGCATAAGCTTGACTCATATCCCATGAACTAACACCACCAAATGAACAATATTTACCTTGTAAATTCTTTGAAATTTCCAAAACTTTATCAGCTGGTTCATAACCAGTACCTGCAGCAGATTGAGCTCCTGGAACACCAACATATAATTTAGCATTCTTATTCTTTGATTTAGTTTTAACATATTTATCCCAATCAGCATAATTAAATGGACCTGGATCAGAATCAGATTTATAATTGTTAATACCACAGAAATTATTATAAAATTGAACAAAGATCCAATCAATATCTGAATTTTCAATTGCATCACTAACAAATGCATCTGGTAAAACACATTGTGGTGCAGCACTAATATAATAATCATTTTCAGAATCTTTCTTGAAATTTTCTCTTAATTGATTAACCATTGCTGCATAACCTTGACTACCACCACCTTCAATATCTAAATCAAAACCATCGACAAATGCATCTTGGAATGGTCTTTTCTTTGGATCTGCATCTTTATCATTACCAAAAGTTTTCCATAAATAATCACCAAATTTCTTACCAGTTTCATCATCTTTTAAAGAATAAGACCCTGATGCACCACCTAATGATAATAAAATCTTTTTACCATTTGCTTGACATTTTTTAATATCTTTACTAATTTGAGGACATGATAATAATTGTGATCCTTCAATTGTAGTACCTTCACAAGCATTACCAAAATTAACTTGTGGATCATCTGGGAAAACATGCATAAATGATAATAAAACAATATCAAAGGAATCATCTTCACAATATTCACCTAATCGTTTTTGAGTATCTTGACCACCGGCAGAATTTTGTCCATAATATAATGCAACATTATCATTTGCATCTGCATTAAATTTCTTATCACCACCACCTTGTTTTGGAGTTTCAGTTGGTGCTGTAGAGTTGGCATATGCAAATGGTGCAATTGCAGCATTACTTACTCCTGCAGCTGCTGAAGTTGTTAACCAAAATAATTTTGAAACCATTATGAATTTTTTTTTTTTTCTATAAGTTTTAAAAAATGCTAATTATCTATAATAAATTCTTCAACAGAATGTTGTGTTTGTAAATTGTTGTAATGATTTTGAATGAAAAGAAGGAGAATTTTGGTCTCTTTATATATTCCTTTTTTTCATTAATCTGATATCCATGATAGACATGTGGTATAGTATATATAAAAGCAGGCATTAGTAATTTAGATATTTAACATCATCGTTTTTTTTTATTACACTGAATGATCAAAGAATCGTTTAATCGACAACTTTATTTATTCTATGTCGTTCTATTGATAATCAATTCTTAAGCAAATATATATTCATCACCATGTCGAATATGATAAATGAATGGACATAATCGTATACGTGTGAGAATGTGATGTTTAAAAAAGTATACTTAAAATTGCCCCCCATCACATATCATCAACTTTGGTGATTTGGTCGAGTAGGAAGAAAGATACCATAATGATCAGTGATTATGAACAGCAAGACCTCATGAATATCTTAATGAATGACCCTTAAAAAAAAAAAAAAGATTTTCAGCCACACCCTCTATATAATTAACTATATATACTATATAATACACATCCTTGGATGAGTGTGACCCCTTTAACAACATTTTTTTTTTTTTCTTTAAACGAGTCTTGCTATAGTATCTATGTTGATGGTATTCTCTACACTGATATGATGTTAGCATTATTTTTGTCATCTTTTTTTGTATCTATAATGGAGCTATTACTTAGATATTCAGGTCCATAAGATCTCTGATCTTTAAACTCTGATCCAGATCCAGATCTAGCAAACCAAGGAATAGAAAAGTTACCGTTTAAAACAACTAAAAAAAAAAATAAGTATATGTTAATTACAAAAACTTTCCATAATCTTGGTTAGCTTCAGCGTAAGGAAAATTAAATTCAAAAAGATAGATGATTGAATTTGGAAAACCAGGTAAGTTGAAATTTCAAAAGATTCAAGTCCCTGAATATATGCATCTGAATGTGTATATGTATTAAAAAAATTATATTTCTTTAAATTAAAGTTTTTGACAGATATTATACATATTTTTTTTTTCTTACTGTTTATGATAAAACGGTTACCTACCACCCCCTTATTAGCCGCACAATAGTTCTGTTTTTGTCTCAAACATTCTTACACTCGCGTAAAAAAAAGGGCCCAATTGGTGTAGTAAAACAAAATTTCTTAAATGAAATCAGTACCGTAAGACCTTATCTATGATGAAACATTGTATATAGAATTATAATGTATTACAATGTCATTTGCTAAGTCACTACAAGAATATGTAATATTATTGAGGTCAAACATTTGAGGAATACATATAATTTTTTTCTTGCTACTGTAAGTGAAGTGGAATGATGGCCCTTTTTTTTCTTTTTTTTTTTTTTTAGTTATTCCCAATTTGATCGACAGTAATCGACCGGAAAATGTGACTAGCCTGGCTTCCTCTCTTTCGTTTGAATTTACTGTAATTACCATAGTTCTATGATCCTTAATATCCTGTATCTTATTACAAGTAAATTTAAATCTACTTTGAACGTGAAAGGGAGGCTTATATCTTGATTCTATGATCGTCATGTTTAGTCGTGTTAGTACCAAAAATTTAACTACTTGTAGAAAAAAATGATAATATTTTCTAAAGACAGTAGCATCATACGCATGGAAGTATTTTTTATTTTTGTATTCTTTGCTCTTGTCAATGGGTAAAATAGCCTGCAACTAGGAATCAAATGCAAAGCTCATCTAATCAAATAATAAAAAATACGAGAGATAAAAAAGTACCATAAGCTATGAACGAAATTATAATATTTCTTTTCTTCCTCTTGTTAAAAGCTTATTCATGATGCTTATGTAGTAAATATAATATTTAAGCTTTATTCATAAAGTCATAATCACAAGATTATTAATACTTTACAATACATTATCTTTATGAATAAAATAAAAAAGAAAAAAATCAGATCAAAGAAAAAAAAAAGTTACTTCATTAATTTGACATAAGTTACATAAATACATAGTTAAAATTTTTATTTATAATAGATTTTTTTTGATTAGTTTTTTTTATTTTGAAATTACATTAATACCATCTTTTTTTATTTTACTTATAATTCATTAATTCTAATTTTTAAAAGTTAATTTATCAACACCATTACTTAATTCATTAACATTATCTTCTTGTTCCATAAAGAATGGTGCATTATCATCATCCTTTTCATTGTCATAATCTTCATTATAATACCCATGACTTGAAGTACTATTGCTGTTATTATTTGATTGTGTAGTATTACTGATTGTACTATCAATTCCACGTTCATGTTGTAAAAAACTTGAATAATTTGGCATCATATTTTTCTTGGTATCTGGAGTTCCAATTGGTTGCTGTTGTGTTGGTGATTGAATTGGATTATTACTATTATTATTATTATTATATTCATTATTGATTTGAATAGGTTGTGGTTGAAAATATGATGATAATGATGAACCATGAGGATACATAGTTGGTCTAGATGCAGGTACCGATTGTGGTGAGTTCATACCATTATTACTTATATTATTATTAAATTGTTGAAAACTTGTAGTTCTTGGAGATCCCCATAAATCAATATTAGGTATATTGGAATTACTAGTATTAACAGTATTACTACCCAATGCTCCAATATTCCAAGACCTTGATCCTCTTCGTTGTCGTTCTTTTGGAGTCAGCAGCTCATTTAAACTAGATGGAACAAATTCTTCACCATAATCGTCATCTTCTTCCAATCCTTCATTATAATCATCATCATCAATAGCTGAATTATCAAAAATATGATCTTCTGTTGTAATATTAGCTGTTGTTAAACCAGTAGTAGTAAATGGTTTAACACCTATTGGTATCGATGACGAATCATCATCAGAAATTGCACTGCCATTTAAAAATCTTGATTGGTTACCATTAGTGTTATTATTATTGTTATTATTAGAAGCTTGTCTATCAAAAGTCACAAACCCCCGTGTATATGGTGATCCACTTATACTATTATTTGTTGGAGTGCCTGATCGATCGGCTGCTGCTGCCCATAACGCATTAGAATTAGACATACTTCTACTAATACGTTGTTGCTGATTAATTAAATAAGATTGAGAGTTTGAATGAGATCTTGTATGAATAGGTTGAACTTGTTGTACTGGTTGAATTGGAGAACCCATTTCATTATATCCAAATCTTTCTGATGATGGTGTTGATGTAGTTGAAGGTAAATTAGATTGTTGACGTAAATGATAATCAAGTAATGCTTGTTGCTGCTGTTGTTGTTGGTGGTGTTGATGTTGGTTATGTTGTTGCTGTTGTTGCTGTTGATGATGCTGTTGCAATTGTTGTTGAGGTAATGTTAAATTAACCCTTCTACCATCAGGTAAAATATGAGCATTAGCACATTTTAATCCAAATTTACAATTACCTTTTTGAAAATATTTACATGGGGTTTGATCCACTTTAACATCCATCGAATGACTAAATGGACATGCATTCCCAGCTTGACATGTTCCTTGCCTATAAAACTTGCAAGGAACATGAGATAAATTCTTAGGATTAATTGCAGAATTTGGTGAATTATCTTTTTGTAATTGTTTTAATCCATTTGATAATTTTGATGATGGTAATTGTCTTGATCCATTACTATTATTAAAATTCATTGCACTTGGAGATGGTAAAGGTGGTGACATTATAGGTTGTTGAACTTGATGATGTTGTTGAGGTTGTGATGGTACAGATTGAAACTGTTGTTGATAATTATTTGGACTTGTGCTCATTTTGTTAGCATTAGGTGGCCATCCTGTAGGATACATAATTTTTTCTTGAAATAAATAAATTTTTGTTTTTTTATAATTGTCTGTTTAATATGATTGAATCGTTTCTTTCTATTGTTCTATGAGTAGTTCTTTTTTGGCTAGAAAAAAAAAAATTGTTGAATCTAAATCTGGGGGTTGACCTTCTGGGGGTTGACCTTTATCTTATCTTTTTTTTTTTTTTTACCTCCCTGCAGTATTAATTAATAATCGAAAAAAGGGTTGGTAAATTAGAACATAGATAAAAAACGGTATTAAACGTTTTTTAATTGATTCTATTCTATAATATTCTTGAAGAAGTAAAAAAGAAAAAAATGTTGCTTAGAAAAGTATAACAAATTTTGGAATTTTTTGTCTAAAAAAAAAAAGTGATTGTGATGATTATAGAAAAAATAATAAAGTGGTGTTGTTAAGAGGAGAAGTGTATAAAAAATGGTGTCTCGTTTGGGAGTGCCACTGCGGAAACGCACTAATGAGCTTAAAAAAAAAAGTCGTGTTTTTTTGTTGTGGAGAAATCGTAGATAGCTACAGTATTCTATTTTTTAGGGGTTAAAAACTACTCAATAGAATCTAATAAAACTATGGATTTGCACTGGTTTATTTTTAAAATTATTTCACTAATAGAAACACTCTGTACTTAATATTTTTTACTCTAATTAGACTAGAAATACCACAGTAGTTACAAGTACAATCTATAGTGCTGTAGCCTTTTATTCAGGAGAGGGGCAAATAAATGCTAGAAATGCGATCTAAAAAAAAAAAAAAATGGCTGCAAGCGTGAAAAATCGTCTAACGGCTGCCAATGGGTTTATCTGGTGTAATTTATGATCTAATGGGATTCTAACGAGACAATTTATTTTCAAATATTGTATAATCATGACCATTATTAATCCCAATTTTCTTATTCACGTATACAATGTATCTATCGTAATTAATTGTTGAGCTATTTAAAGCAGTCTTCAAAAAAAATCAACAAGCTTGATAAAAGTCAACTCGTATTTAGAGGATGGTACCAGCAGAAACAAGCCACCCCGCCTCGCCTAATACTAAAAGAATGCAGCAGTAAGTATTAGTGTACTTGTAAATGTTATTACAGTAGTTATAAATATAAATATTTATATTTATATATTGGTATATACTGTAATTAATATATTATAAGCATTACAGGTTCCCATAAGCTTTAATAAGAAACACTTTTCCCGTATTAAAAACCTGCATCATAAAATATCAAAAAAAAAAAAAAAAAATTACGTCTTTACTTCATTTATATTTCGGATTTCTTTAATAATGTATATAAGCTTTTCATAAATAATCTACTAAGTTTTTTTCGTTCTTCTTTCTTGTCTCTTAAAGCCTACTCATTATAATGATAAATTAAATAATTTGGTAATCCCCAAGCTTGATAACCTAATCGTTTTGCCATTTTAGCAAAACCTTCTGTTTCCATTAAATGATAAAATGGGAAAGGTGGGAACATTGCTCCATCACGATGAACATCAGCTTTAACTAATAAAGCAGTTCCACCTACACCATCTAATTCAATTTCATTATGAACATCACCATTTTCATCTCTTAAATGAGCCATTAAAGTTCTATAAGTAGCCATTTCTGCATAACCTTCAACAATAATTTCATCATCTCTCATTTTTGAAGCAATTTCTTGTGCATTTTCTGAATCAATCCATGAATTATAATCATAAGGTCGAACTTTCTTTTCACCATTTTCAACAAATCTTTGATAACAATTTGGAATAATTAATGCTTTATCATGTTTTGCCAAATCTTGAATCAAATTTGGTGGTGTTTCAACAATATCACTATCTAACCATAAAACCCAAGAATGATCTGGTCCAATAGTTGAAAATAATAAACTATTTCTTGCTAATGACATTTGACTTCTTCGTTCTTTTTGAGCATGTAATGCATGTCGATCTTTTTCATTAAATGAATCCATACTTTTTGTATCTTGTCGTAAAATAGTAATTTTTCTAAATCTATTAGCTTTTGGACCAGTTTGTTGTTTTTTAACATATTGTTCCAAATTTTTCAAAGCTTGATCACCTTGAGAATTTTGTGGTACTATAAATCCCAAATCAATTAAATCATGAGGATATGATAATTTTGATAAATTTTCCCAATATTCAGGATAAAACCTTGCTAATGGAGTTAAAATTAAAACTTTTTCTTTATTATCTGCTGACCTTGATGATGCTTTTAAATGATTCATTTCATAACTTTTAATATGATTACCTGGCAAATTTCGCGGAATTGGTTTCTGTACTGATTTTGATGAAAATAACAGATTAAACATGAAATAGATTATAAAAATTGATGAGATCACTGCTACGAGTGATGCTGGTTTTCGCATCATTCGAGCCATTGTGTATGTTAGTATTAGTTTATTGGATTATTATTGTTGTTGTTGATGTGTCGAGAAAACAAAAAAAAAACTTGGTGGAAAAATTACAAAGCAGTACCAGTACCTTACGTGTAGTGGAAATCTTTTTTTGGGAGGTTGGTGCTTTTTTTTCCCTTACTAAAAAAAAAAATTTCAGATTTACACGTGTGCTTAGAGCCCTGACACAGAACAAATGTTTCAAGATGTTAACAATGCATAAAAATTTGAAAAATGAGATCTATCAAAATTTAAGATTTGAATGAACTTTTTCAATCTATACTACTCAAATTCAAAATTAGATATTCTACATGAAAACTTTCGAAAAATTAGTTTTTTTAAAAATATTGTATTAAAAATCTATATATATAATAAAATCCATTTTATAATGAAACCCATCAGACAGCCATACATTCCCACCCAGTATAACTCCACCGAAGTGGCACATATAAAGGGTCAAGATCATCGCTCCTTCGATAGTAAGAAAGGAGACCAAACCATGTCCAAAAAGGAGCATAGTCAGCCTTGATCCAAAACTCACAATAAATGAAGGCTTTTTAATGCTCTAGACCTAAAACCCGAAAGGGCGGCCTAAAAATCATTAGTTTCTCACTCTAGGGATTGCAGGCACATCTCTCATCAACTGGGATGGATTCTATGGCTC
This sequence comes from Blastobotrys capitulatus, assembly GCA_030564325.1. Taxonomy (NCBI): domain Eukaryota; kingdom Fungi; phylum Ascomycota; class Dipodascomycetes; order Dipodascales; family Trichomonascaceae; genus Blastobotrys; species Blastobotrys capitulatus. The sequence continues at coordinate 47,847 of JAJLUL010000114.1, read as the reverse complement.
TTGAGAAGAGTCCAAAGAGAGACGTTTACTATAGAAATGATCCTGATGGGTTTGTTAGTAATTGCTTTTATCGTTGAATTTGGCTTAATTAAAGTAGTATCAAATGAACATAAATTTCAAATAAATACTTCTTAAATAAGCTTAAAGTTATTGGGTACTTACCTATGAAGTAAAGTCACTTGAAGAAAAAAAAAAAGAGAATTAAGGGAGGGTTTGGTCTCTATTTATAGTTCTCTGATCTTCAAAGATCGGAGGTTCTCATCGGAGAGATTCAAGCTGTCGAGAATATCTAATCACAGCTTGAGAAAATTTTTCACACTGAAAAAAATTTTCTTTGCCTTAAGAGAAAATAACGTTAGGGTTCATTTTCCTAATTGGGAGGTACAAGTATAATTATTTAAGCAGTATTAAATTCTTCAAGCTTTATATATCGGCCAACTTTAGAGTATTGATCGGTTGTTACTTAGACGACATTTTTTAAGTGCAGTCAGTAACTGTCTTAAAGAACAAGATCAACTGAATCTAAAAAGAGTAATAAATAAATAAACTAATATTAAATATTGTATTTTAAAAAATCTTTTAAATCCAATGTATCATTTGCAATTTTCATAGCTTCTTCAACATCTAATTTTTGATCAATACTTTTCAATAAAGATTCAATTGTATTAGTAATAGATAAAGTTTCAATAGACTTATGATTTGCTAAAACTCCTTGAATATCAGATGAACAAGAAAATTCATTACCAAAAATTTTAACAAAATATTTATCAACTTTATATAAAAATTTATTAATAATTAATAATGATTGATAAACTGTTAAAAAATAATTTATAATAATCTTTCGTTCTGGTAAATTAGATGGTAAACTTCGAATAACTCTTTGAATTGTATCAATACCAAAAAATGACAATACGTTTAATCTTGATAATAATTCATTAAATAATCTTATAACTATTTTTTCATTTTTATAATTATCATTAACATTATTATTAATATTTATAAAAAAAAATTTAATTATATTTTCAATTCCTGATTTTGATTTATAATTATCATTATTATTATGACTTTTTAATTTATATTTTGTCCATTTTTGTTTCCATTCAGCATTTGATAAAAATCTAGTTGGATAAGGACAAACTGATAATAAACTTTTAATAACTTTATCAACTAATAACCCTTCAAATCCATAAAATTTAATAACATCAATTAATTTCATTATTTGATCTGCAGATTCATATCTACTAAATTTTAATAAATTTAATTTTATTTTTTCATCATTTTTTTTTTCTTTTAAAATTCTTTTATCTTCAATTTTATGTTCATTTACCAAATTTTTATAATTTTTTTTATCCAATTTGTTATTTGCATCAATTTGATAAGTTAAGAATTGTTTCTTTGGTAACATTGCTTTCTTTCTTTTTATTTTTAATAAACTATTGTCTTTTTTCTCCATTTTTTTTATACCTTTTGATTTAATAAAAATATTAATATTGTTTTCACTTAATATTTGTTCAACATGAGCTCTTGTTAATTCTTGAGGTACTTCCAACATTTGATTTCTCCATCTTTCAATATAATTTCTTGTGGAACCAAGTGGGGTTATAGAATCTTTCCCAGGTGAATCTGATGATTTAGTCGCCATCTTAGTTATAGATAGCAAAAATTAGTTTATAAAATTAGTAGTAATGAAAAAGTACAAAAACATATATTAAGCGCTGAAAAAAAAAAAAAAAAAATAGTCTCTATATATACAATATATACATAAACAATCTAGAAATGTAATGGTTTAATATTAGATTTTTTATCAAAACTTGCTTGTGCAATATAAATATTTCGATTATCTAAATCATAAACAACATAAGCACTTCTTAAAAATGAATCACCTAATAAATTAATTCCAGATGATTGAGTATTTGGTACAATAGACATAAAATATCTTGGTACACCAGTAATACCAACTTTATGACTTGGAATAAACAATTCTGATGGTGGAATATAAATATGAGCTTTATTTCCTAAAGTATAATATAACCCTCTTGATGGTAATTCATCAATGAAAAATAATCCATTATAAAAATCATATCTTGCACCAAATTGTTGTGCAATTGAAATACAAATATCAATTGGTACATAACTTAATGAAGTTCCACTATCTAAAACAACTTCAAATTGTTGATTACTAAATTGTGATAATCTTGCAATTGTTGAAAATTCTCTTCTACTAGTGAATGGTAATTTTATTAAATTACCTTTATATTTAGAATGATCAACTCCACCAAATAAAATACTACCAGTTGATGAATCTAAATTATCCAAATATAATGAATACATATTTGATTCAATAATACCTTGTTTCTTTAAATTTGATGGGAAATTGGTATATTTATATCTAGTTGATTCATTTTCTTCCATTCCAATACCCCAAATACCAATATCAGAATCAGTTGCTTTATGAACTGCTCCAAATTGTTGTCTTTTAACTTTTGCACCACCAATTGCAACAGTATCTTTAACCCAATCACCTTGTGCAGCACCACTAACATATCTGATTGAAAAATCATTATTTAAAAATTGAAAAGTTTTTGATTTTCTTGGATCATATGGTAATGGTTGTCTAGCTGCTGTAGTATAAACCCATAAATCTGAACTACCAGTATCAATTAAAGTTTCAACAGTTTGACCTGGTGTACCAATTTCTAATTCTGCAACATATTCAAAAATTTGATTTCTTAAAGGTTCTAATACAGCTCTTTTTGTTAATTTCCGTTGTTTAGTTATTGAAGTTGTATTAATAAGTCTATTTGAAATTGGAATTTTCAAAACTTTTGGATGAGAATTTGATGATTCAGTAGTTGGTACTGATGCTGCATTAATTGATACAATTGATCCAAAAATAATTAACAAATTATTGAATTTCATTTTGCTATTTTTTTGTACTTAGTTTAGTAATCTCTTTCTAGTTATTCATGATTATATTTATATTTAATGATATTAAAAAGATAATAGTATTGTTTGATAAAGGCTATGTTTTAAGTTGGGTTTTAGAAATAAAAATGTGGGGTTTTCTTGAACCTTAATCAACTTGAACATGAACATGAAACGGTTTCTTTACATTTTGATTATTTATATATTACAAGTTTCATGTATCTTGATATTATGTAACGATAAGGCAGTTTTTGATGACAAAAATATACAATTAATGAGGCATTATTATCAAAAAAAAAAAAAAAAAGAAAAAAATCCTCAAAATTGTTGATAATATTTTAAGACTAGTTTATCTCGGGTAATATGCATGTTTTAAAACTAGTTCAGATAAAGTCTCATCACACTAAAACATGATAAAAAGATATATATATTCTAAGAAAAGAGCAAATATTGTACGAGTAAAATAGTTAAATAGTAATTTCGAGCCCCTACACATTTTTTTTACTTTAAGATACCAGATAATATGCAAGTAGCATATTAGCTAGTATAACCTTATTGGATTTTTAAGTAAATTAATGTTGTAAAACGTTGTATAAAACTAGAAGAAGTCATTGAATCATCAAAATAATTTAAATCTCAATTTAACTAGTCATTTAGTCACACATGAATATATAACGAATAAAACAAGATTCTGATGGAATATTTGTTACTTTGTACTATATATATGTACAAACTTTATTATATATATATATGAAAGTTTGTTCAATAATAATCATTCGATGCAAAACTGCTCTATTATACCAGAATATACTGGATCTAAATATATATATTGATGGTATTATTTTTATGATAACTACCACCTACACTGTGTACATTGTGGCAGTTAGGAACTTTATTTTTTTTGATATACTTAAGATATCCTTGAAACTTACATTCAAAAACTTTAACTTAATATCATCCAAACAAAATAACTGGGTGAAATTCACCTCAACATTTAGATCTCAAAAAAGAAAAAATGGATAAAAACGTGGATTTTGTCTTTGATTTTCTTTTGTATTCAATCAGTTCACTGACAAACTACTTTATTAATTATTTGAACTAAAGATCGTTTATTTACATCCAATGTAGATGCTGCTAGCTTCTCCAGATTTTCAAGCTGCGTTTAATTATGAAACAAGATCTTCAACGCGGCTTTTGATGACCTAATATAGTAATGCCGATCCCGAACCGAGGGTTTAAGCTGCTTTTAAAAATTATCAGCACTAGAATATTAGTACGCGTTAACTGTAATACAAGTAATTAGACATACACTGTACAACAGTTCAAAGATGACAAACAGATCTAAAATCAATTTTTAGTGCTATTAAACGCGTGAATATCTATGAATTTATTATATTAACCGAGTTCAAAAGACAAATGGGATTCAAAACTATCATTATAGGTTAGCAATTGCAACTATAATCGCGTAAACATATCGCAAATAATTTTTAAAAAGATCGATTAAAAAGTACTTTTGTATCAGCAATTTCATATATAATATTGAGCTTTTAACAATGATATTTCAATAAGCTATTCTGAGGTTTATCTTAACTGAGCTAAGGTTAAAACAATTTTAGTGATTATATCCAAATATCCAAATATAATTAGTCTGTGGTACATGATCGTCAATCTATCCATCTCTTTTTATTGAAGATTGACACCCCAAGCAGCAGTGTTCTAAGATTTGCAATCGTTACAATTAATTATCCAGATATTACATGTAGTGGTATACAATTTATCATCATGAAAGTTTGGATATCAATATTTATGGATTAGATCTCTTTGACGTTGGGAACGGTTTTGTAGGTTAATCTTTTAATATTACTGTAAGATCTCGATTTTTAATATTACTGTAAGATCTCGATCGATCGGCAAAGTAACTTGATAAATTGGTTATTATCTTATACCTGGTATGATATAACTACAGTCTTAGTTATACTAATGCTAGCATTGATACAATTGTTAACAGATACAATTGATTTATACCAATCTAAAGTCTTTTGGTACAGACAGCAATTTTAGCTAAACATCAACATCAAACTATAGTAATATATGCAGTATTATTCAATAGAAATAAATATATAACATATCTGATATAACATGATACTACAGAAATCTAATATTTATTGATCGATAATAATAATATTATAATACTACAGATATCATTTAAATATTAATATTGCTGATGGCTGCTGAGTTAAAATGATTAACTTCTTATTAAGGTAATCAATCAATTTAAACCAAAATACTCCTACCCAGACTGTTGGCTATTATTGACATCCTTCAAAATTCAAAACATGAAACTGTCAAATTCGAGACTTAAATTTTTAAAAAGTTTGGTCATGAGTCGGTCTTATTAATTGAAGGGGTCTAATATTAATCTTACAGTATTTATTATTAGAGATCTAATAAATTCAAACCATAACCTCAGTCTCAGTAAAAATTTTTAAATGCATATATGTCAAAAGTATTTTTTCCAATATAGTGGATATCAAGTGTCTTGTGGTAAATTAAATTTTACAAGAATTTACCACTATTAGATAGTAAGCTTGTGTCACTCTGCAGGTAAGCATTCACTCTGAGATAAATATCAGTCTTAGTAATACCGATTCAGTCTGTAGTCTACAGTGGAGTCACCACTTATGAAAAGACCTACCTATGAAAAAAAAGAAACTAGGCTCGAAATTAACGAAAATGGAAATGCTCTGCTTGATTTCTTTTTTTTCATAGGTAGGTCTTTTCATAAGTGGTGATTCCACTGTAATACTTAAGGTGATAAAAGTACATATATGTAATTAGAAATACCATGGTATATTAATATTAAGTGGGAAATTTTCAAATTAGACTAGCTAAGGCAAATATTTTTTAGGTGTATTAGGTGTTTGAACTAAGAGACTTTATAAATTCAATAAAACTGGATATTAATATGAGTATACTTTAAACCTTAGCGTATACTTGTTCTTTGCACTAATAAGTTATGAAATATTTGATCTAAAGTAACTATATAATATTATCAATTATTTGATTTCCCTTTTGAAATTAATTAATATCTATCTCCTGAGGAATTATTGTAAATCTGAATAATATTGGACCTGCTTTTTGTGGAGATCCAAAAAACTTAATCGAGACATCATTCAACTACCTGTTTGCTAATATTTGATTACAAATAATACTGGTAGATAAAGACATGATAAGCTAATATAGTTACACTGCAGACTGTGCTTAGTACCTGGTACACTGTATATTGATCGATATTATAGTAATAATATTTGATAACATTTGCAGCCTTGAATTTTTATTTTTATTTCTACAGCTCAGTGCAAGTTCGCGTAGACTTAGCTCGAATCAAAAAAGTTGATGATCTTTTAATTAATTACTTTAAAGTTAGGGGTACCGGTACCAAGGGTACTACTCAGTTTGGCAGTGAGATGTTCACCTGCAGGTAACAATTTTAATTTCTGATTTGAAGTTGAACTTCAAGGAATACAGGCTGGGGGTAATACTGTAATTATCGATATTTCATGGAGCTTAAAACCAAATCGAGCAAATACTTGAACTTTTAATAAGAAATGTATTGGATGTACAATTGGGCTAATCTAAGTTGGAAATATCATAAAAGGCTGTACAATTATAAAAGTAAAAATGCATATGTATCATAATATCCAGATACCATTTGGTACTGGAAATGATAGGCGCTTATCTGCAAAATATTCCCCAATAAAGTAATTTAACTCCATGTAGGTTTACATTCGTCCGAAAATAATAATTTGGATTTTTTTTGGTACATTTGCAGTACTGTAATTTCTGATAATTACCAGGTAATTCATGTACTTGTATATCATATACCTGGTACAGCACTTTAATAGACTACTAATATTACCTGGTACTGTAGCAGTTATCGGGCTATGATTACATGACACACTTGAAGTGCTCAGGTACACTAAGTTTAATAAATTGCTCTGTTAACGTCACTGATTTTGAATTGAATTCGATTACTGTAGTTAACTTAATTATATGCAGTAAAGCATAAGCGAAGTCATAGATGGCCTTCTGCGAGGGTTTGCCATTCCCCTACTCTGTAATACAGTATCAAGTAACCATGGTTCAATTTACAACCATTTGAATACTGTGGTCGTCTAATTGCCAGTTTCTTTATCCTTAAATTTAGGTCTATTATCCATGACTGTAGTATACAAATGCTGCCGGTATCCTGTACTGAGGGTATATCTACTGTAATCGATGATAAACATAATTACCAGTGCTGTATAATATTTTTTGGAAAATCAACGTTACAATGATATTCAGTTACACATATCAAAAGACGTATATTATAAATCATTTTAATCTTACCAGTTCTTTTAAACGTACCATTGGTATCAAAATTTCAAGATCCCTTTAAATAATACATGTATCTGATGAATCTTTAAGATCGCGATTGCAAATCTACGTTAGTAATTAAATATTCATAAGATTGTCAATCTTCCGAGGTAGAGTTTTTTATGTACTTCAATACTTACAGATTAAAGTTGCAGCCAATCTAATTTTCCCGACGGCTCATAAAAAAAGATTATGATGGATGTTGACTGTCTACCAGCTACCAGTTCCTGCACTACTATAAATGGAATTCAATTAAAAAAAGGCTCAAATTCACTAATTGTGGTCAAATTGATTTAAATATCAATACAATTTGAGATACATGTAACTACCTGGGTGGTATCGACAACCATTACATTTTGTTCATTAAATCTGTAACATCTAAAGCAGATCAAAACCAATTTGGCTTATATATTGGATATGGATCTATTATCATTACTAGTAGCTAAGTCTGGAAATTTTATTTTTGAATTTGCTTGTTAAAGTTCAGTGTAAAATCTATGAATTCTTAAGATTTACTGTCCCGATCAACCGGGGGTAAGGTTTTTTTTTTTTTTTTTTTTTTTTTCAGTAATATTTACATGTATATGCGTACGTGTATAAGTAAATCCACTGCCACTAATACAATGATGTTTATTCAAAAAAGTGGAGAATTTACACCTGGCATGGCCAGTATACACTCAAGCTGCGTGACTGTGCCAATTTACATTTATGTAAATAAATTACTTGTATATATTAAGAAAGCAGGTCCAAATTTGATATATCGGGTGACAGCGCAAATTTTGTAGCCCTGAAAATCTTTCTTACGTATCATTAAAGATCAATCCTCTAAGTCAAAGATGTACAATTGCTATATTTTAAATCCCATCAGATATATGTCCGTATCTTGGTCAAGCTTAGATTTACAAGTTGTACTTGTACAGTGTAGGTACAATGGTTAGATACAAAAAATCAATTCAATGATTGCTAGTTAATATTATTCAAATTGAAAAAATAAAAAAAGTTCTAATTGTTCTAAAACCTTTCAATAAAATAATAATTTATAAGGTGTACCTGAGGCGATCAATTAATAGTCTTTAGTATCAGATAGACATTTTGTTGAATTGATGTAAAAAAAGTATCTTTTTGACAGTGCATAAATACTGGGCTTAAATATATCCATAATAATAATAAGTTGTCAATTGATAGTCTATTACCTGCAGAGCTGAGGATGATTGGTACTGTAACTCTGACGGTGACTGTTACTAAGAAGACACTCAGATAAAATCATTTACAATGTACAGTACAGTAATTGATTACAGTGGGTGTAATAATACCGGTATTAAATTAATGTCAAATCTAAAGAATCCTAAGAATCTTTAAAAGAGCACTCCAAAAAAATTACTTTTTAATAACCTGGTTGATGCATATGTATGAATTTATATACAAATTTAATATTGCATGCATATCATATATAATGAATGCGCGTCTCGGTGTTTTGTATTTGCATATGTTTTCACTGCCTAATTCGGCTTTCAAAATTACAGCATCATTTTTTTTCATCCAGATCGATTTGATAATTCATATTGTAATGATATATACAATATATAATTTAGTTCATGTTATAATACACTCTGATATAATATGGCTCTCATCAATAACGATTTGTTAGACTTGTACCAATAGTAATTGAATCATTGGCTGAAATAGGTATTATTCAATTTACTAGTTTATATATTTATATACTTTTAATTATATTCTACCCAATACAGATTGATTGAGTGTATCTGGCCCAACTTAGATTCTAAAATTCAATGCATTGTTGACTTAAATTGGTTTCGAAATTTATTTTATACAATATAGTGTATATAGTTTACCATAACTTTGGAATTAATTAATTAACCTCTGCCTTATATCATGTATAATTAATATATACAGCATATACCTGGTATGATTATTAGCTGACTCACTGTAAATCACATATCATCACCTGGAGTCAAACTGAGATTATAATAATATTGTAATATTCGAAATTGCAAACTTTTAAAGGCTTTAGATGTCACATAGTTAAATCGCGATCGCGATCTTGACTATAGCTGGTACAGTGTATTTGCAAATCCATCATCATCCAATTGTACAGAAACACCACTACTTAATGATAGGCGCTTTTCCTAACGCCTGAACTGAACACCGGTGGCCAATGTTATGGATATCGCTAATCTTCCAAAATTACCACTCAGATACAGCTGGGCATCAATCAAAGTATTTATTTTTTTTTGCCTTTGACAATACAATGAATGATATACCCAGATAAACTCTGTTTAGCTCAAGTTTCTATAGACTAAACTACACCACATGTATACTATATATTATTATAAATTACCTAACAAAAGATCTCGTCATAAAAACATCAAAATATCTTATATTCGACCTTATACCTGATACATATGGGTTATGGATGTATAATAGTAATAAAAACCCTCTAGATCATCAAGAAACAAATATCCAATTCACTTAAATAAGTTTTTTAAAAAAAAAAAATTCTATAATTAAATTATAAATCTAATTTAAAAACTATTACAAATTGATAATACCAAGTAAGTGTAATTAGTGAAAGCATTTCTTTTCTTGAAAATTGGTCTATAATTTTTATATGATATATGCGGCACCAACTTAAAGCTTGATGATCGATTTGCCGTTGGTGATAATCGATATGATCTATTATTATTTTTTTCAAAGCCCGTATAATGTAAAAAAATTCATATGAGAATCTCCATCAAACTTATGGATGGACACTGATTCAAAAAAAAAAAAAAAAAAAAGGGCTTATAGTGCGAACCTAATCCTTTGATTGATTGTGTTTTATAGTATCTATAGTATAATAATAATATTATTATAAAGACATGTTAAAGTGTCATTACATGTAAATATCAAACCAGTTTGTTATTATAATTTTTCAATTAATGAACATGAAAATCAAAGGCAGTATTGATACCTAATAATAACTAATCTAAGCTTATAAATTATTTTTGATTAATTATACCCTCGAATTTATGTATTTATGAATTAAACATCTTTTTTATATTAAATCTACTTAGTATATATTAAAGTGGTAATATGATAATCGATGACTTTGTCTTCAAAATACTAAGCTATTTTATTCTATAATTATATTCAAAAGTGGGTCTTTGATCAAAATAAAGTTAATAATCTTGTTAATCAGTTACAATGATAGTGTCGATTTAAGCTTCCAATTTATTATAAGTGGTTATAAAGATGATTAACATTGTACATTACATATAGATACACCCAAGATGGATAAGATGCTCCGGATTAACATTGATTATCATTGGTGCGAAAAAAAAATTGTTCTTGTGTGGAGTAAAAAATTGATGTCCGATATCCCGATTCAGGGATTAAAATTTTTTTCCTAAGCTGAGGCTGGCATTGTGGCCAAGCTTAGATTTACAAAGATGCGGCGTTCGAAGTTACATAAATCAGATTGATCATTGTATATACAATTTATATTAGAATGTATTTTTAACATTCCAGATCAATAATTTAGTATGTAGTAGATATCAAAAAGACTAAAACATTGTTAAATATATCATAATACCAAAGCTATTTTTATTGAAACTTATACATGTAAAATGTACAACTTGTAAAAAGAAGATAAATTGAATTAAAATGTAAAAAAAGTTCCATTAAATTTTGCTGACGACATTGATTTTTTTAAAACATTTTTCATATCTATAGACTCTTTCTATACAGTCTTACAAGCCCAGGTTAATTATATTAAACATGAATAAAGAATTACATAAAATACCAACACTACCACTTAGTAACCTGGTACCATACGTTTCTCGCAGTATTAGAGTATTTCTATAAATTTTACTACGTTATAACCCTGAGAGTACAGTTTAATATAGACAGAGTCTAAATTTATAATATTTTTATTACACTGTAGGTAAATAATAGGTCCAAGCTTTTACACTCCGGTCACAGTTTAACTAATATTTAAGGGAAAAACAAATTATGATACCAGCAAAAGCTTTGTCTTAAGGCACAAACCAATGTTTAAGACCAATTCAAATCTTTTTTTTAAGACATATAGATTAGAAAAAATTATTTATTATTTGTTTAACAACCTCTGACTACCACTCCCCAGGTACTTTTAAAGTAGTAAAATTGAAGAAATTTGAAAAAGAATTCAAAATATACATTGTGTATACCTGGCATGTATGGTACAAATTGGTTAGATTTATTATAAATCTTTTTTTTTTTTTTTCAAAACATTTTCGGTGGTGTAGCTTATCAGATCGATAAATGATAAAAACTATTAAACAAGTTTTACCATTAATAATGGTTACTTAGAATATTAGATTATTGCCAATACTTAATTACCGATATAATATATACATGTACTGGATATACTGTAATTATTCCTTGAAAAAAAGGGCAAATAAAGCACAATTCATCCTAAATTATGATTATTTTCCCAGGATCATTATCTTAAATTACCAATGAGATATTCATTATCATTATGGTAAATTACAACTTTTATTTGATCCTTGGAAATAATTTACTATATTTGTATAATTTACCCCGAAAAATACCTATACACCACCATGACAATGTACTTACTTATACAATCTATGTAAGGAATAATTTACCCATCCTTGAATAATAAATATTCCGAAGAGACAAGCTTAGCTCTAACATGGAATTATAAATATTATATTCATTATAGTATAATTAACATGGATAAATCAAATCTCTATGGGATCGCCTACCATTTGAATTTCGGTATACCGAAATATCATTACACTACCCACAAGACATATAGACATAAAAAAGTGGACAAAGGATTTTTAAGTTGGCCTTGTAATTTACAGGGGTAACAAAATAGATAGCTAGTGTTTCTCTAATCTTTTAAATTAACCAAGCTCTTGATATACCGATACAAATCATATACATCCATGGGTTATCAATCAAAAAAAAAAAAAAAAGACCTGCAAAGGATACTCAAACGGTTCAATTAAAATTTGGATACACCTAAACCATCTTGTTTAATTCAGGAGAGACAGTGGATTCTGCTACAGTATAGGCTACTAAGCTGTATCTTGATTAATAGATCTCTGTAGAAAAAAAAAATGAATGGTGTAAATCTGATACTATTCAGTTACCATTAACTGGGTAAGTAAAATATTATGGATTTGCTATATACTTTTTGTACACAGTTAACTACCGCTTTAGTTGAAGTATATACATATTGTGATCTAAAGATTTTATCGTATTCTTGCCTTTTAAACTAAGTATGCAATGACCAACAAATCTCCTGAATCTGCTCTTAAAGATTTAATAAATCTTTTCGAGATCTTTGATACATCAACTGGATCAACTACTATGATTGTTAAAAATGAAAAACTTTTTCAGAATCAAAAAGAAGTCTCAAACATCGTAACTAACAGCTGCCTAGGAAGGTAGTCTATATTCAAAAAAATTGAAATAGAATATTTTAAAAAATGTATAACTATTTGTTGGGGGATTATAGAATCCAGAAACAAGAAGTTCTTATCAATTGCTTCAAAATCATTTTGGTTTTTTTGAGAAAAAAATACGATAGCAAAAAAAACTTTTCAAAATCTACAATACTTTTCGATTTTTGCCATAAATTTAAAATATCAAACCATAATCTTCATAAAAACAGATCCATCTCATGAACAATTGACAGTAAATCAAACCAAATTATCAATTGAATGGACTAAGAGTAATACTACCATCACAGTGATATCAAACTTGTCATTTGGTCAGCCTTTTTTGGTCGTCATATTAAAGTAACTATAGACCATTATTATCATTATCAAGTCTGTTCATCAGATAAGTTTCTGATGTACACTGATTTCTAACCTTTTAAGCTTTTATACCAATAACCTGTCATCATCAGTGCAAATCCTTTTTTTTTTTTTTTTTTTTTTTTTTTTTTTTTTTTTTTTTTTTTCTCTTTTTTTTTATTTTTATATTTTTTTTTTTTTTTTTAAATTTTCTTTTATCATACTGTACCGGTACCTCGAGACTGACCTGCAACAAAAATTTGATCCATGCACACAAAAATAAAATTGATATGCAAGTGATCGCGAGACAGTGCAAAAATATTTCTTTTAAAGCTTAATTTTAAAGGGCCTTTAGACAGAAAAAAAAGCAACTGTACCTTCTTAGATGTAATAGATCAGATTATAATTTAGGCTTTTGTAAAAAAAAAAAAAAAAAAAGGGAGTGGTGGGATTGAATGTTTACCTAGTTTGGTAAGCAACTAAGAAAGTATTTTAACAGCTGTAATCATAGAGTTTAGCTTGAGGTTAATCTAGAATATATAAGACTGTACTCTGTAATTGAAAGCCTTCATTGAGGGCTAAAAATCTAAGATTTGAGCAAACAAAAAAATGATCAAGACTAATGCAAATGTAATCGATATCATCCAATGTATTAATGTAGACAAGTAAAAACTTGATTTTTACGCTTATATGACAATGCTATTGGAATACTTAATACCATCATCCAGGTTACAACTCCACTATTGGATCAAATGCTGATCCGACGGGTGATGATAAGTTTGGTAAATTGATGAGTTAACTTCCCCGAGTGTACTGATACATTTAATAAAAATTTGCTGATACCGTACTGGTGTTAGACTAGTAATAGTACTATAAAATACAGAGTAATTACAGCCTCATTATAATATATATACATGTAGTATCATATACTGTAAAACTTAGAGAGTACAGTATTAAGAAGGATGGATGATTATCAATCTTTAAAGTTGGAATTTTGTCTATAAATACATCTCTTAACTATAACGTAACTGGAACTTTTTTTTTGGGGTACTTCTTTAAAAGCTGATACGTGAAGGTATTAAAAAGTTTGTAGCAGGTTACCAACATGAGAATATAGTCTCTCTAAACGAAGTTTGCTTAAGATGAATGACGAATAATAAGTTGCGAAGATTCCAAGTTTCAAATCATCGATTCCCGTAAAAACTTTAAATTATTTTAGTCGTAATTGATAAATTTAGGCCAACATGCGGTACCTAGTATTCATCCTATCGTAGCTACGAGGTAACACTTGGAGTTCCTACTTATTATTATAAGGTATCAATATTTAATTGGAAAATCATTACAATACAGTACTGATTGTTAAGGTTTCAATCCAAATTTAAATCTATTGATTCCAAATATAATACATTGTAATGATATTTGTAGTACTGTACCACTTAAAGTAAATTGTGTACACAATGTACAATAAGATGCCAGGATCTAAAAAAAATAAAATCGAATCGATACAAAAGATGGTACCTTGCGCACGCTTGCATTCTAAGTTTATTACTTTTTCTTAGTCTAAATTTAAGATGTCTTAGAGTGAGGTTGGTTTTGAATTGAAAATGTCTTATTCCAACTAGAAGGGTTCAGTGATAGTTACTCTTAAATATCATCTAAGGGTTTGAAATTCGTCATTCGTGATTTAAAGGCTAAGATACCATATGGGTATCAAGAAAATATTATTGTAAAATTTAAGCTTGATTGAAAAAAAGTTAGAAAAAACCAATAATATATTTTTTGTGGTATACAGTAAAGATGGCTGCAAAGATTTTATTCTCATTCCACCCAGGTACAATTGAATTTGCTATAGCCTATAGTATTAAAGTAAGAACAATTTTGTTGTATTTACAGCAGTTAGAAAAAAAAAAGGAGGGAAAAGGTTTACACTAATAATTAATAGAGGGTGGGGCGTTGCATTTAATTTCAAGCTTGTTTCTGTTACCATGGTAACCATATTTTAAAAAATACGCGATAATTTTTATAATAAAAAAAATTTATTGGCTTTTTGCCCACGCGGTCAAAGCGTTTGTTTAAAGTCTATAATTATTATGGTTGCCCCCCTCCAACTTTAAGCGACCTTTTTTGCGCTTTAACCAGCCTTCTGAATCAAATTATGAAACATCGCCAAAGGTACCAGACTACCAGGTACACTTACAGTATTATTTATTCGTGAGGTCAAAAGTGTGTACTACAATTGAATCGTTATCCATTGAATATATAGGAATAATCTTTATTGAGGAATAGCTACAACTATTGGGTATTGAATATATGCACTAAAGTTTAATATATTACACTAAAAATACTGAACCAACTCATATTAGCTGGAACAGTATTGATAGATTATTAGATAAGGTTAGGGAAATCTAAATATATAAACTTAATTTTCAATATAAAATCATTAACAAGTTTAAAAGAAGTGTTTAGGTAAATTCATTCATGGATGATATGCCTACAGTCTGTTAAAGTTTCACAAAATAATATCATCAGCTCGTATTTATTATTATTTTTTTGTTCTTATAAAAAAATTCGAATATTATCAACATCGCATGACGGGAGGCTTTTTTTATCATAATTTTTTTTTCCTTCCATTAATCCATACCTGGAATCTAACAACCCTAAGAATGATTTTATAAATGTTTAAAAATAATTATAAATTAAATCTATTAAAAAACTAGGATGGATAGACAAAAAAGAAATATTCGATATCTATTTTTGATGTCATGATTATAAAGTTTATAAAAATTCTTCTTTTCAATTTTAAAAGCCTGTACCAAAGTTAGTAAAAAACTATCACTTCCTCGTGGATCCATCCATGATGACCCTGTATATCTTATATAAAGTGGACGTAAAGATTACGTGTACCTATATAGTACTGTAATAATTATATTAAATCTAAGTTTAGTATACAGATTTAGCTACTAACTATGGTGATGATGATGATGGTGGAAAGATGATGATAACAAACTTTTGTAAAACATAGTTTAAATTTATCATCTATACGCTTATACGCTATAGGTGCAAGTTGTACATATTAAAAAGTGTATAATTAATACGTATGTTCTTATGAAATGTATACTATAAAATTTCAAACCAACTTCTTAATTATGAAAGATTTATAATTCTCTAATGCGGTATTGATACTAATTAAGAACCATGATATTTACAATTGGGCATATATTGGTATACATGTATAAATTTAATGTAAAATGATGTGTCAATCAAACTGCTTAATCCAGCAAATTATATATATGGTAGAAAGAGGTATTACAAAGAGACACAGGTCAATCAGCTGGTCATTAGATTTTTCGAAACTTAGAATATGAGATTAGTTATATAGAGGTAATACGTTCTGTTACATTAAGATTCACATAGATAAATAGTTCATAATTTAGAAATTTGATCTCTCATTGTAAAAAACAGAGTAGTCTTTGTCTAATGAGTGAAGGTTACATCTAAACCAAATTGGTAGTTATTATGATATAGAATAATATGATGTACATGTTCATCAGATGAATTAACAAACATATATTTGCTATAGGAATTGTAGATTGTACTACTATTTTCGTAAATTAGTTTATACTTTTAAAAAGTGATCTCTTTCAATTACAATTATTGAGCTGGGGTAGATAATCTTTCAATTACAGCTATTGAAGCTGGGGTAGATTGATATTACTTTAGTTTTGAAATTTGATTCAATAAAATTAACAATTCCAAAACTAAAAACAAACATACCCAAGTTGTAATCAAAACAACCCAGCCTTTCAATTCTGCAGATAATATTTGTTGTTTTTTCTTTTCTGAGTTAAAAAAAGAACAAACAACAGCATTTGATTCGACAACAACAAGTTAAAGAAAAAAAAAATTATTTATTTGAAAATAATATTCAAAATATATTATTTAGACCAAATGATCACCAGAAAAAAAAAAAAAAGAAAGAAAAGATAGACTCGTAATTAGGATAGGTGTTTATGTTTATGTAATAACCGTTAAATTGAGCCGCTCTACAAATTTACCTTACCAATGATACTCTCATACAATCGAACTTTATGATCTCTTTAAAATTGAAAAAAACTTAATTAATATAATTAATATCATTTTTTTACTACCATAATCCGGAGTTTGACCTTTAAAAATAGACAGTTATCTTACCCAATTCAATATAAATTAATATAAACTACAATATATGTACCTAATCTATATTGTCTTAGATTGGTTTTCATGTATGAACGATCGTAAAAAAAGTGGTCAACCGGAAAATAAAAAAAAAAAAAATGATTGACCTTAATTGCCTAAGAGATCTTGATGATCTACAGTCACTCACTCGCGATATAAACCACCTCCAAGCTTTTAAAAAAGCACACACACACAAGCTATATAAAAAAAAAAGATCTAAAGTTCAATTAGGAATTTGATATACATAATATATGAAGCAAAAAGTGAAGGTAATAAGGGCGGGATTATCACTCTGGAGGTCATCCAATCACACTACCCAAAAAGTGTAGCTATAAGTTGTATACTTATGGTAATTTTAATAACCAATCGTTTAGTTAAATTTGTTAATCTATCTAAGATGATTTTAGAGAGAAAAGGTGAATCATGAATCTCCATAAACCGTTATTACGATCTAACCGCATAGTTTCAGATTACTCACCTAAGCTCAGGGATATCATGAACATAAAACCAAACATCGATATATAATATATATATATATTTCTTGAAGTTAAAAAAAGTTGGGCAATCAATGATTTTATTAATATTGTAGTAATTATTAATAGTTATCACAAAAATTGGCTTGCTATACTGATCGCTAAATTTTATATAATTATTTCAAAAGTCATTGGTGGTTTATATTTGTGTATGTGTATATATTTTTTTTTATTTGGGGTAGAATTTCGGGTCTATCATCAGTTTTGTTTTTTTTTGTCTCTCCCCCACTGTTTATATATTTGTGCACGCTTTAATATATTTTTTTTTTTCTTTTAGTTTGTACTGCAAAGGTCATCCATCATAAGTTTATAATATTATAAGCTAATCATGTTGTTCTTTCTATGGACAATCTCCGTAAAAAGTTAAAATTCAACCCAGCCTCACTTGTATTTGGTTACATTTATACTTGAAAAAGAAAATTATATAGGTTTTAATACCTTTTCGTAAACAAATATTCTTTTTTTTTTAATATTGGCAATATCACCTTAAGGTGTCTCTAAATACAGTATACCTAATTGGAAACAAGTTATAAGAATTGAGATTAGAGTTTTTAGAATAATATTTGACATCTGCAAGAATAAAAATATTTGTTGTTCAGAGTGTTTATTATTATTATCATTTTTTTCTTAGAATATACTGATTATACAGGTATATTGGTGAGCTAGAATATAGACTCAATTCCGGTAGCATTCCAACATTATACCCTACCAATCAAAATAATTCTTTTATCAACATTTTAAGCAAAGATTTTAAAGTTTGTCGATACTACTATGATTGGCTTACCTACAGAGTATCTTCAACATTAGATCTAAAATATCTGATATGTACTGTAACGGTTTTTATTATACCAATAATTAAAGGTATTTAAAGAGGCTAAAGAGACAAGATGACAATTGAATGTTTCATCAGCAATTGTTTTGTGTAACTTACATCTGTTACATTGAGTGTAGAAAGGGGCAACAGATTGGATATGCAGAACTTCTCGATCGATGAAATATAACGAAGTGGTAGATCAAAGCCTCCATAGACCTAATCAATGATAATAGGATAGATATCACCACAAGTAAGAATATCGATTGTACTTTAGTGAATTGATAGATAATACATTTTTATTTAGCTTAGCCTAAATTACATAGGTATGTTGTTTGTTTTTCTTTAGTGATAAATCATACCAAAATAGCTTACTGATTTACTAGTCTCAAAACTAGATATGTTCTATAGTTAACCCATTCTAGTCTACTCTTTACTTGGTACCAATTAAATAAAAATATTTGAATCTCGAGTCTAAATTATAATTAATATATAATTGGGCTTCATATGATACTCCAATCGACGATAGTTTCAAGATGATACCCTCCAATTATATGATGTTGTATGTCCTACTGTATATCTAATGTAAAACAAACTGTTTAAATCAACTATATTCTCGATCGATCTCATTATCATGAAATTTGGTACAGTTACGTTAATACCTCTCAGGATTGAATTTATCTTAATTTAGAACAGCGTCGATTTTTCTCAAGTATATGATTTAAACAGGAAACGTATACCCCGGTCGGATTAATTCTTGATCATATCATGCTGTAGTAACCATTTCGATCGACTCGTAAAAAAAGTTTTTTTTTTTTACTTTTCGAGACGAGAATATCATTTTGGCAGGTAGTCATGCAACTCAACAGATGGTTTATAGGTACCAGGTAAATCAAAAATCAAAGAATAAGGGGATCCACCTTTCAAAAAATATTATTGCTTATTCATTTTGGGCTTATGTTCCTGAATATAAGGAACATTACTGTATATATAATAAGTTGTACAACACAGAGATAATCAGCCATTTTCTTGATAATAGCTAATATTTATTGTATAGGAAAAAAGATATCTCTATGAGTTACAAAATTACTAAAAAAAAAAAAAAGGAATTAAGGAAAAGGTTGATTGAATACGAAGGTATATGTTACAGTATACTACGATATGGTATTAATATCATTTACTTGGAATAGCAACCTTAACGAATTATCATCAAAGAGTATTTATTTTTGGGACTATTTTAATAAACCTTGTAAAAATATGGTATATGAATACTGAAATTTTTTTTGTTTTTTTTAGGGGTAAAGTAGAAAAATAATCACTATTTAGTATTACAATTTAGTCCAGTGTTATAAACAAAAGTATTTTTTTTGCCTTAAATGTGTTTAATATTTTTTACAAAAAGTTAAGAAAATAATATTTTTTATATTAGGACCAGGGTATGTTTGTTTATATATTTTAACTTAGTGTTTATAGTTTCCCAATCAAAATACATATGTATACCTAATTGAAAATAAGCCCAAAACAAATAATTTGAATCTTAGACTTAAAATCATAATTAAAAAAACAATTGTAAATTATATAATTGGTAGCTTTTGATTAAGATAGCTCAAAAAGTTGTCTACCTATAATACGTGCAAATTAGGTACAACACTATAACTTTCAAGTACTATAGGGTGTGTTGACTTCCCTGCTATACCAATACTAATGATGGTTACTGCAATAATATATATTGTATAAACGTAAATTTTTTTTTTATATTATATATATACCATCATTAAATACGTTTAAAATCAAATAAAGTTACCAAACTTTAACATACAAGATATAAATCGTTGAAAAGTTGAAAAAATATTTTCGTTTATATTCTCTATTTCCAGCCACATCTTAAAAAAAAAATTAGTGTATAATTATTTTTACCAATTGTTAATGTTTTCTTTGGTAAAAAAAAATAAAATATTTGTATACACTTAGAGATACAGGATAGCTTTAAGTTTCACATCATCAATTGATCTCAATATTAGCTGCTAAGCTCATTTTACCAATCAAATCGTCCAAGCGCATCTAACGTTTTTTAAAGATTCTCCCTCCCTAATTATGATATACTTTCGTTAGTGTTTACCCCCCAAAGGGCCTAGATCTTAACATTGATATTATCCATACTCCATTGGATCCATTGAACTCTTTCAGATTGATTCCAATGACAGTGCCTGTACCCAAGGTATAAAATAGTCAACTTTTTTTACAGTATATTGTGCTGCTAAATATTAATATGCTTACAGTATAATAGGTGAGATAAAAAATGTTTAAATTCATAAAATGTAATGTAAATATTTACTTTTATCGTAACCAGCTTTTTATAATATATATTTACTTTTGGAATTTTTTTTTTTTTTTTTTTTTGAAAAAAAGTAGGGGGCCCTGACAAAAGCAATAATGGATATTGTGTTTACGCAGGCTGAGGCTCATTCAAGCACCGTAAATGGTTCGCGAGCGAGCGCATAAAAGTTGGGCTTTGGATATTAAGCATTGCTAATAGGATTTTAAGCGTCATCAAAAGATTAATGTAAGCATAAAGACCCTTTTTATCTTTTAAGCATCGAAAGCGCGCGCACAAATCTTTAACAGTTTTTATTATAAACGGATTGATCAATTTTTTTTCTTAAAAATAATTCGCTATTTCTCAGCCTTACTTAAGTTTTGCGCGCGCAAGATCCAGTATATACAGCGTAAAAAAAATCTGTATCTCCCGCCCCCCGCCAAAGCAGTTATAGAATATAAAAAAAAGTAAACAATAAAAACTCCCAAAAAGCAAACAATTCAATTCTCATAAATAGTTTTTTATTTTATATTTACTTTTTATTATTTTATATATAAATTTTTTGACCACACTTAGCAGCAGCAGCACGACGCTTTACAAAAAAAACGCAAAGAACCCAAAAGTTTTTCTAGGAGTAGAAAAAAATGACACAAATAGAACGAATAAAAAATTTCTACCTGCACTTGAACCACCTTCAAAATTGATGATGAAAAGCCTTTTTTTTTTTTTTTTTTTTTTTTTGTCAAGCATGATTAAGGAACCTTTTTAATGGGTTTATAAAATAATTATCATCATAAAATGTATTATTACTTTTTTTTTTTTTTTTTTTTAGAGGATCTGAAGATTTCCTATTCATCATATAAATACATTAACACACCCCTCGTCTTTCCAAATTTTTTTTTTTTCTATTTTATATTTTCAAAAACTATTCTATTCTCTTTTTTTTTATTTCAAACCATCTTATATTTTTCTTTATTTATTTTAGAATTAACCGAGTCGTTTTAAAACATAATTTTGATCTGAACTTTAAATTGATAAACTTTAAAAAGCATCAACAATACTAACACACTTAATAATCGTCGAAAAAGTGAATATCACAAAAAATTACATCGACGACAAATATTTGATCATTAATCATATTCAATACATGCATATTATTTTATAAACCAATAGAAATCAAACTAAATTATAATATATATATATATATAAATAAAATGTTGGCAATGCAAGAAGTTCCAAAAGGATTTTATGAAGAAGATAAAAAATATAATACTTCACCGCAACAACCTACAGCAACTACTGCTCAAAATACTCCACCAACACAACAAGCTGCTCCAGCTCCTACACAACAACCACCAACTACACAACAACCAAATCAACCATCAACTACAGCTCCAGCATATAGCTCATTACCACCACCACCTCATCATCCTCAAATGTATTATGATCAAACTAATCAACAAACAAATACTAACAATGATGAACCAAATTATTATTATACAAGATATGATGATCGACAAGCTGCAGTAGGTAATCAACAACAACAATTACCTCCACATCCTCATTATTCATATCATCCATATCCACCTCCACATAATCAACCAAGAGTTGATGAATCTAATTCACAACTACCTCCACCACCACATCCAGGTTATCATCCAATGTTACCATCAATGATGCCACAACCAGGTTATATGTATACACATCAACCACCTCCACCTCCACATGTTCAATCTCAGATACCTAATACAACTAATAATGCTAATGCTACTACTAACAATAATAATAATACACAATCACAACAACCATCACCTCCACATTCTGCAACTTCACAATATGCAACAGATTCATTATCACAACCACCTCAACAACAACAACAGCAACAACAACCACCTCAAGGTACTAATAATCAATTACCACCACCTCAAATGTTAGTTCCAACAACTCAACCACAATATTCAATGTTTTCATCACATTCACAAGCAGTTGGTGCTCCACAAATGCAAGGAGTTCCTCCGCCACCACCACCACCAGGTCAATTAGCTGGTGTACCAGGTCAGCCAGGTGTTGCAGGACCTCCATCTCATTTAATGAATAAATTTAATAGTAAATTTTCATTAAGATCAATGAAAAAACATGTTTGTTCAGTATGTGGTAAAAGATTTACAAGACCATCATCATTACAAACCCATATGTATTCTCATACTGGTGAAAAACCATTTAAATGTGATTATGTTGGTTGTGGTAGAGACTTTTCTGTTGTTTCTAATTTAAGAAGACACAAAAAGATTCATGGTATCCAACCATAGAAAGTTTTTTTTTCAAAACTCAATTAGTTCGACCGGATCGACTATTAAATTATTTTTAAATTTTTTGATGTTTTTGTGTCTTTTTAAAACTTTTTTAATTTATTATATCATTTATTTATGTATTTATTATTTTTATTATTTTTTTTTTTTTCAATCTATATGATTATATAGTTTTTCAGTTAAATCGCATCCTTTTTTTTTTCAATTTTTGTTCTCTGTCTAATTTATTTTAAATTCCCAGTATTAATAATATAATCACCATAAAGGTTGTAGTGTGCTATATTCCTCAAAAAATGATTGATCCATGACAGCTTTATCTCAGCTTTTACAAACTGTAGTTACTCATGTAAAAAGTAGGTCCAAGGAGTAAAGATGATAGGATAGAATTAAAAAAAAAAAAAAAAACAGATCTACAAAACACCCTCAGCTTCTTAAGCTTGTCTAAAAAGAATTTACCCTGAATGTTTTATGCTGGTTAACACAGCTTGAATGGAAAAGATTTTCACACTTTTTCGGGTTCCTGATCGTCTGAATCAAAAAAGTAAAGATCCTGAAATCTGAGGTTTTGGATTTTCTGGAAAAATTATCAAAAGCACAGGCCCGGTCGGTCGACGACCTGGTTGCTATGGCCGCGCAAGTTGTACTCAGTGTGTGTAGTTTTTTTTTTTTTTTTTGAAACTTCGCTTACTCCTTATAAAAAAGATCTAAGCCTTCATTGAGAAAAAAAAAAATACAAAGATTTTTGTTAATATATGCGATCAAAGATTGGTTACAAAGATTTGGGTATTAATTTATATAAAAATAGATCAAGTTAAGATGCTATTCTTTATAAGGAACTATTGTAATGTAAAATGAATGATGGCTGGTTGATTCGATTCATGATGAAATATAAAATCCAGTAGGGTAGAAAAAATTGAGGCATTTTTTTTTTTTTTTTGGTAGTTTTCATGTTCTTTTCTGTTCTTCAACTTTGATGTCATTCTATTTCTTCAGGTAAACAAAGCATCGATGAAAATATATCATAATGGACGTCCAGTAGCATTCTTTTGATACAATGGGTAATTGAATCTATACTTTGTAATTCTTATTTAATTTCCATAACCTGGAAATTTATGGCATAGTTCTTTTTTTTTTAGACCAAGCTTTCAATTATAAACCAATTCTTTTAAGTAAATACAAATTTAAAGTTGATTTTTAATATATATACTTGTAAAGTGGGGAATAGATGGTCTTAAGATGGATTACAGAGCGTGAATCATATTAAGTTGCAAAGTAGATCGATGAAAAAGTTTTCCCCCCTTTAGGTAAGCTTAAAGGAATAAATTTAGGTTCTAAATTTGATGATGATAAGCCCTGCGTTGTTAATCCTCTCCTGATTGTAATATTACAAGTATTACCACAACACACTGTTACTCTGGAACAGCATAAATAAACTTAAACTTTCTCACTGGTTATTGGAAGCACATCTGAATTGAAGGCTGTAATGATTTCTGTTACTACACTCATGATATAGAAAAAAATTGATATTTAATGAGATTAATTTAAACAAAGTGCAATACCTGATCAAAAAAAAGTTACTTTATACGATGGTTTTTTTAATGATTTTGGAAAGCAATCAATTCTATTAATTTGGGTGATGGGTTATTTTTTTTTTTTTTTTTTGCTTTTAAAAAACTTAAGCAGCCGTACGGCAGTAATATTAATTTTTTAGTTCCTGCTACTGGCGCCGCCGCCGCTCACTTAAGCCGTGCTAATATAAGATTTGCACTTCAAGCTTCAGTAATCTCATCATCTAAGAAATGTATACTTCGTCTATCGACCTTTAAAACTACTTGAACAGATCTGATCTCTTGGAAGATTTTCAAGATGTTGTTAGATTTAATAGATTAAAAATAAAACGGTTAATAGATTGACGCTCAAAAATATACATGCAACCTACAAGAAAGTTATCAACATCATCAACATTCGGTAGATATAAAATATTCAACATCATGATACAATCAGTTACTACAACGCGCCTAAACAAAATATAATACCAATAGTTATAAGGTTAAAAATAAAGCGGTATTTAATCGGTTTCCCCTCTTTTTTTTTTTTTTTTTTTTTTTTTCATTTGAAATTACAATCATGATGTAGAAAAAATTCTGTATGCATTAAAGCTTTTTGTCCCCCGCCCGTATCCTGCTTGAAGGCAATGATGATACGTAATTGTTGTATTTTTAGATCCGATATCTCAAGTATATGGGTATTGTAAATGCTGCATCAGATTGATATTATTTTGAATATGAATATGTACAAAGAAGGTACAAAAATTATAATCATGATATAGTGCTTACACAAGCCCTGAACTCGGTTAGAAAGTCCATAACTAGCAATTAATTGACCATATATCATCCATCCAGGATATAGTTTTTGACTATGCTGTTATGCTTAACGATAACTTAATATCACAGCTACTATGATGAGGCCAAATCATAATATACTAATTAATTTATACCATTATAATATGGTTTGCTACTATAGTTAACGTATTATACTGTAGACATTAATTTAGAGCTGCTAAAATAGCAATAAACAATATGTACAGTACGTACTGTATGTCCAAGTTTTTTTGTACCTCACATATAACTATAGTATACCTTACTGTACACCCCATGTAAAGGAACAAAACTTTTAATGATTGATACCCCAGGAGGTTAATATATATTTAGGCTTATATCACAAACTCCATGAGTACTAAAATTAGAGAAATAGAACGTTATAAATTATATATAAACAAAATACTTTTTTAACACACAGTATAGATGGTGATCATGAAATAGACTCCATAGATAAACAATGCAAATCCGGAAATGACCCCTTTTACAAAGTTTTGGCATACATGTAGTTTTGAAAATGGTGGTAGCAATGTTATAGGTTATAATAATACCTTGATAGATAATACTATTAGATGTATATTTAGAATTTTCTTGGTAAGATGGTATAAGAATCATTCTGATTCATATCCATAATTACATTTTAAATTATATGAAAGATATTCACGATCGATGAAGATGGGAAGGGTTGATCTGTGGGGACGTTTTTTAAGGGGAAACTGTAAGCTTAATGTATACAGTAGTAATTAACGGATTTTGCATATTACAAAAGGTTATTGTAGTGACAAGAAACTTAGATAAACAAGTCAATATCCATTTTTGATATCAAATCTTAAGATATTTTACTTGTTTCATGTAATTGGATTGGAAATTGCTCATGAATGACAGTTCCAAATAGGAATCATTGGTTTTAATTTTGGAATTAAAGGTTTGTAAATTTGTAGTTTACGAATGTTTTAAAAATTAAGGAACAACTTTTGCCATTTTTAGTATCAGAGCAGCATTATGTTATGTATGATGATATTTATACATACAGTATAAAACACAGCCTCTCCAAATTCGGACAGGTTAACTAATATTTTAAAGGTAATTAATACAATGATTCGATATTGCACTTAATTAAAGTAGTATTAAAATGTAATTACAATATACAATTAAATTAGCTACTAATTTAAGTGGAGAAGTGCATTGATTACTCCAATTAAATATACAAGTACAGGTAGAGTTTGAAGGATTACGCCAGGTACACCAATGGCACAAATAAATCATAACGACAATATCCAGGATGTATAATCTGTAAATTTAACGTGGAGAACAATTTGTATTATATTACTTTGTAATACCAGTACTATGAAGCAACAAATGTTAGCTATCTTTGAAGATCACGAAAGAATAATGAACTGCATGCAAGATGTATTACCGATATCTAAAGCTATTACAAGTGTATAATATTATGAATGAACATAATATATGGTTGTAGCCCTGGAAGCCAGAACTTCAAATGATTTTAGCCTTGTCAGTTGAAATTGCATTGATTGGTGGTTCTAACTTTTTGAGAAAGTTCTATCTTTATTTTAACCAGAAAGCTATAGTCACAATCAAGCAAACTAGTGTAGTTTCCGGATAAATTTGATTGAGACGACTATTACATGTATATCTATCCAGAGATTTAAGTCACCTTACAAATTTTGACATAATGGTGCGGTACATAGAACAAGGTAACAATATTAGTTAACTGTATTATATTGTATAAAAAATACTATAGCACAACAGTAAAACTTAAACTATCAAACTGAAATATTTATACAGTATTGCATTGATTGATTGATTTATCTATTAAAGTGTACCTGGCTTGAATGCTCTAAATTTTGATAAAATCACAAACAATCTAGACTTTAAAATTGGTAAAAAGAAATCATCCTTATACCACTGACTTGAGCTCAGACACACTCTGAGGCCAGTGCTGCTGAGGTCGCACGTAAAAATCTCATACATCACGCATTTACGCTTTTGCTGTATGTTTTTAATGCAAATGCACGAATCGATCTAGATGTGCGCTGGGATAAACACTGATTTATTATTTATTATGCATGCATACCCCCCATCATTTCAAAAATTTGCATTAAATTGTGGAAAATTGTTTAAAGCATTATAGAAAAAAGAAAAATAAACTCTCATAACTAAAAAAAAAAAAAAAAAAAATAATTTACATCATCCTAATTGTACACTGTATATATTTTTTTCAAGTATCCAATCAAATTCCATTATCAAACCCCTCCCTCTATATAAATACTACAAGTTGAATTAAAACCATATTCCCAACAAAATGATTTTTTGATACCTTCAAGAGCATTCTTAAATTTGCTAGAAACAATCTTTTTATCAGATATACGCTTTATTGGTTTACTTTAGCTTATACTCTAATATAATACCATAATGAATTCTTTTTTCTGTCTATTATCAATGGATGATTTTTGACTGATTGACCCTGAAAATTTTTGGGGAAAACTTTTTGTCGGTCCCCCTTACATTTGCCTTAATGATGCTTAAACACCAACCAGAAGCCTCAAGTGGCAGTGGTGATCATTTTTTTCTTCTTCTTCTTTTAAGCATGTGCAAGACTCTTATACAAGCTTGAAAGCCGAAACTTCCCCACCGTGCTTTAGCTTAGTGCTGCATCTGTAGTCTATAATTCGTATGTTAATTACTGAATTTGGAATCAAACATATATCACTGTACCAGGTAGTACGGTAAATGATTGAAATTACGTGCGTTTCTGCTGTGACAACATATTACACTGTATTTTTAGTTTTGAAACCTTATTAAATATATACATGATTTCTAAATACGTTTATTATGTTTTTGAATTTACTAATACTGTCTAAAAGTGTAATGGTACCATATATATAATTGATTACCAGCGGTAATGAGTGTAGCCTGGCAAACCTATTTATTAAAAGCTGAAGCTAGTAAAGTAAAATTAGTTATAGTGAGTAGTTTTTATTTTTTCTCTATAAATTAATGTAATGTACCTAAACTATTTACTACAATGTACTTAATCTATTTAATATACTTAAATATAATTAATACCTTGTATATCGCAAATATTAGTAAAGTTACAACTGTATTGCATGCACAAGTTTATTCCTCCCAATATACATGTATATAAATTTTTTTTTTGTGTTTATTTATTTTGTCTGGGTCTTTAGCGGTAAAATTTGAAAACAAAAACGAAATTTATAAAAACGTTAAATGAATACCACAAGTACACTTGAGGACTCAAAAGATCAGGAGTTAGAAGACCTATATGATAACCTGAGGCTTCTGCCTGGGTCCATAGCTGGGTCTAATAAGATGTCAGAGTTTATAAACCGATTGAAGAACAAGTCTCAGTCTCAGTATGGGTTCCGAGATTTGTTAGAATTGGTAGAAATACTTAAAATGTATGAAAATTTTTTTAAAAAAAAGGATTAACTAACATCTTTTGAAAGGGATAAATATGAAATAATTAAAGAAGCTGCTAGAAAGGATTCTCGCGGAGAGGATTCTACTAACTAACTGTATTGATTTTATTGATTTCATCGATATGGATATGACTGGTCAAGACAAGGCTGTATCGATAGATTGACACGACCTACCATGGATTGGAACTATTATTCGATGTTAATAACGAAATTAAAGTTAAATTTTTGACTGGTTTCAGTTGATACATGGTAGCAAAACAATCAAAATAATATAAACACAAAACAATGGATCTCGAGAGTGTAATTATCTACTGTATATATTACCACATATGACAATCAATGATAATCTAAGCTGTCAGTAACAAATAAAAGCTGAAAATTTAAACAATGACTGGTTAAAATCACTTAAAACTGTCTATGAAGGATCTGATGTTCACTTAGTGGAGATTTACACCAACTAATAATTAATACTAAATTGGCCCCATTTTTTGATCCAATTTTCAGGTGGTTGGTTATTATGATGGTCCTTATACAGTTTAAATCATATTTTCTGATTTGTTTAGTGCCCATGGTTTACGTGTTGTGGGTGTAGTCCCTAAAACTATAATTCAGTAAAGATATCAACTCAGTTAATAGCTGTAATTTTCTAATTCACATTATTTCGATTGAGGTCATACCCACATCTGATCCGAATATATATATAATATTTGTAGAGGAAACAATATCGTTGAAATCGATCCAATAGATATGGTACCAGGTATACGAATCATCTAATATGTAGAGCGAACAGCTCAAGTATACTACAGTATATCTAAGATGAAACGGAAATCGATGATTTAAGTTATTTTTTACTATTATTAAGTATACCACACCACTGCGGTATCCATAATGGATATAATACATCCTGAAACTTAAGGCTCTCGATACGATATAATTATTCGATCCAATTAGTTCTGCAAGCATGATAGTATAATCATATTATAACGCTAATTATAAGCAGTTTCATGATTTACCATTACCCTATCATTGATGAGTAAACTGATAATAGAGACTAAAAGCTTAATTATAAAACTCACATTATGATTGTACTTAAAAAAATAAATTAATACTAAAATACGCCCTTAGAGGTAAAAAGAAAAAAAGTGTAAAAATAACTTGGCCATAAAAAATAAATTATAATTATAAATATAAATAAATAGATTTAAATAAATAAATATCAATCGAGGCAGCATTAAAAAAATATAGTATACATATAAATAATTTAAAAAAAAAATTCTAATAATGCTGCTTTAATTAATTGCTAACTGCTGTACTAGAAGTACTAGTACTATTTTTTCTACTTTCGTTTCCATAAAAGTTATCCTTATCACCATCTAAACAATTAAATCTTCTTGATGTAAAATCTAATAATTTAACTTTTGGAAACATTGAATTAATTAATTCCATATTAACTCTAAATTTCTCACAATTTGGTACTAATTTTAATCCAATAACTTGATTACCAAAATCAGAACTAATAACCATATTTAAATCCAAACCAGCTGGAATATCTAATATTAAATCATTTGGATAACCATCAGATAATAAAATATCAATTGAATCTTTTATATTTATTTTTTGTAATAAAACAATTTCAATTTTAAATAAATTTGGAAATCGTAATTTTTCAACTAATTCCAAATCTTTTTCACTTTCAATTTCAATAGTTAAAAATCCAATTTGATCAAATGTATTAATATTTGATGTAATTTCTAATGATTTTGATGATTTTAAAATTAAAGAATTAACAGTATTTGGTAGCCAATTAATTCGATTCAAATAATTTATATCCAAAGTCATTGTTTTAATGGTATCATTATTTTTAAACATATTTTCAGCTTGTTTATCTGCATATTTACTAAAATTTCCAACCAAAGTAACATGATTAATTGATGTATTATGTAAAGATTTATCAAATCTTATAAAAGTTGAATCCATTTTAATTGATATAATATTATTAAATAATTCCAAATCACCAGGTGGGAATTTCGATTGTGATTCCATAACTGATATATAAACTTCAATATCAATAACTAAATCATTTTGTTTAACAAATTGATGATTTAAAATCGATCTAATAAAAGTATTTGCTGATGTTTGTAAAGGAGGATTAGTACCTAAAGTTCTAAAAATTTTAATAGTTTTCAATCGATTATAATCTAAATATTGATGTAATGATCTTAAAAATTTATTAATTGGAACTTGAGCATTACAATCTAATAAATTTTTACTACTTTCATGAATATTAATAACTTCCACTGTTTCTAATGTTTCATAACTAACTGCTGAATTATCTGATATTAAAATTGCATTTTTACTTCCTTTTTGTGTAATTGATTCACTATCTAAATAAATATCTAAACATCTTCCAATTGATGGAATTGAAGATCTAATAGTTGATGCTAAGGTTCTTGTTGAAGATGCATCACTATATCGACGCGGTATTTTAATACTTTTTTGTTTATAAACTGGACCTGTTGGTAATGCATTAGCAAGATTTGGTGCTTGAAGTCGTAAAAACATTCTACCCTCTCTCTGATATACCAGCTATTTATGTCGAAGAGTGATTCAGATTCGTATTCAGAATGTTCTTTTGATTATAATGGTGAGATGTTTTGATGTTCTTTTGTTTCAAATAAGTAGTAAAAGTTTTATATGAACTTTTAAATTGGAAAAAAACAGCGAATTGGGTTCTTATATGTATCGAAAAAAAAAACTCCTACACGGCTCTTTAATGCCTATATAAATTTGGCCCATAAGATCGATTTTGGTATAATGAGGGCATTTTTAGTAATAATCTGGTAAAAAATGGCAGTACTCGTTAAATTTTTTTACTTTTGTCAAGCCGAAAAAAGGGATCGCGATCTGAATATTATTTTTTGATCTCTATATGCTATGATTTACCACACTAAAAATAGGACTTGCTCCCGCCAATCGACAGTGTCATTTTTTCACATTAAAAAAGTAAGAAAGATCGTATCATCGAGATGGCTCAGTGATAGGATAGTTTAAGTCTAGGCTTTGAAAACCAATCAATCTCTGAAGTTATATATTAGGTAGTTATATAAACCAATGCAAATATCTTTACTCTTTAAAACAAAATTAGTCTATAATTCAGTATATGCAGGAGGAGTTTCACCATGTATCGCGTCAGATCGCGCCGCAGTAACTATATCAACAAAATCGAATGTACCACCTTCTTTGAAAGTTAATTTAATAGTCCAAATAATATGACAAGGTTCTATTCCACCATCATTTTGTGGGATAAAAGTGGCTGACCATCCATTAGCACCAAACCATGGTGTAATAAGTTGAAGATTATCAATTTTTGGTAATAAAACGGCAAATGATTTAAATTCACGATCACCTTTTGATGGCACTCTATAAGTCACTGGATCTTTTGGAAGATAAATTAATCGTTTATTTGATAAAAAAATTGAACCTGTTGAACTATAAATTGATGCATTTTCCGGTCCTGTACTTTTTAGTTCTATTGTTACCCTATCTTTGGTATATTTAATCGATTCATCTGGTAATCTAACTGGTTGATTATCTTCTATCATAACCCAGTTTAAACTCATTTTTTTCCTTCTAATATAACAATATAGTAATTTTTTGATCTTTAATGGGATAGGTATGCTAGTTATAATTAAACTGACTGGTTGTGTTGTTACACGAAAATTATAAATACCCTTGTATAATCAAAAAAAATAGGTTTAACAAAGCTTAAATATTATAAGTGATGCTCAATATTTTTTATCTTTAAAAAAAAAAAAAACGTTGATAAGATTGTATTGGGAGGTTTCATATAACTAAATTTTTGTCTCAAAGAAAAAAAATTTTACACTGTGTACACTTACTTTTACTATAAAAACGCCATAGATTATCTTAACAAAGCTTAAACACCAAATGTCTCTAATCAAATCAATAAAAGCGTTGTAAAAAAAAATTTTTTTTCCTGCGCGGCTCAAAAAAATTTATCAAAAAATTTTTTTTTTTATGGTATCAAAATTTTTCAAAATCATTTTAATTTTTTTTTTCTCTTCACCACCACCACAACTAACTAACTTCAAAAAAAAAAATAATGGTCGCTAAACTAACATTTAAAGATATTCCAGTAGTTCCAGAATATAATGACTTTTTGGATATCGTTTTAAATAGAACTCAACGAAAAACTCCAACAGTTATTCGACCAGGGTTCAAAATTTCTCGTATTCGACAATTTTATATGAGAAAAGTTCGATATACTTGTGATGGTTTTTCAGAAAAATTAGGTGAAATTGTTGAAAGTTTCCCAAATATTAACGATTTACATCCATTTCATAGAGATTTATTAAGTACTTTATATGATAAAGATCATTTTAAAGTTTCATTATCTCAATTATCAAGAGTTAAAGGATCTATTGAAGCAGTTTCAAGAGATTATGTTAGATTATTAAAATATGGTCAATCATTATTTCAATGTAAACAGTTAAAAAGAGCAGCATTAGGTCGTATGGCAACTCAGTTAAAAAAATGTAAAGATGCATTTGTTTATTTAGAACAAGTTCGTCAACATATGGGTCGTTTACCAGCTATTGATCCAAATACAAGAACATTAATTGTTGCAGGTTATCCAAATGTTGGTAAAAGTTCATTTTTAAAATGTATTAGTAGAGCAGATGTTGAAGTTCAACCTTATGCTTTCACTACAAAAAGTTTATATGTTGGTCATTTTGATTATAAATATTTAAGATTTCAAGCTATTGATACTCCAGGGGTTTTAGATAGAGAAATTGAACAAATGACTAATATTGAACATCAATCTATTTTGGCATTAGTAAACATTAACGCATGTGTTTTATATTTTATTGATATTAGTGAACAATGTGGTTTTTCATTAGAAGATCAAGTTAAATTATTTCATACTATTAAAGTTTTATTTGCTAAAAAACAAGTTATTGTTGTTTTAAATAAATCAGATGTTTTAAAACCAGAACATTTAAGTGAAGAACGACAACAATTATTAAAAGATATGGAATCTAATACTAACCCAAGAGTTGAAATTATGGTTACAAGTTGTGCTACTGAAGATGGTATTATGGAAGTTCGAAATCGAGCTTGTGAACGATTATTAACTGCTCGAATTGAACAAAAGATGCAAAGAACTACTAGAATTAATGATATTATGAATAAAATTAATGTTGCTAAACCAACACCAAGAGATGATTTAGTTAGAGAACCTTATATTCCAGAAGAAGTTCATAATATGATGAAATATGATTCAAATGATCCAAATAGAAAATTATTAAGTAAAGATATTGAGGAACAAAATGGTGGTGCAGGTGTTTATCAACCAGATTATACTGAACAATATTTATTAGATAATGAAGAATGGAAAAAAGATAAAATCCCAGAATTATTAAATGGTAAAAATGTTTATGATTTTATTGATCCAGAAATTGAAGCCAAATTAAAAGCATTAGAAGAAGAAGAAGAAAAATTAGAACAAGAAGGCTTTTATAATTCTGATGAAGAAGAATGGAATAGTGAAGATGAAGATAATAAACAAAAAGCTGAATGGTTAAGAGAAAAAATTGTTAAAATGCAAAATGAACAACGATCTAAACGAACTATTAAAAAGAAGGCACAAATTCCAAGAAAAATGAAAAAGAGAACTGTTAATGAATTGGGTAATTATTTAGAAGATATTGGTTTAGATGGTGAATCATTAGTTGAAAAGGCAAGAGAACAAGTTGAAGGACCATCAAATGATGTTAGTGGGGCTGATACTATTGGTTTAGGTTTAACTAAAAAAGATGCATCAAAAATGAGAGGTAAAAATCAAACTGATAGAAAAACTGATGGTTTATCAAGTAATAAATTATCTAAAGCTTCTAAATTATCTAAAGTTGATCAAAGAGATCGAAATAGAGCTGCAAGAGCTGGTGAAGGTGATAGACATACTACTGCTGCAATGCCAAAACATTTGTTTAGTGGTAAACGAGGTAATGGTAAAACTCAACGTCGATAATTTTATTTTAAATTATTATTATTATCGATAAATTTAATTTATATATATATTTTTTTTATAGTAGTAGGTAATAAGAATTTTTTTTTTTTCTCAAAACTATTTTTTGTACTATTAAAATAAATCATCCATTTCATCATCTTCATCTTCATCTTCATCCTCATCATTTTGATTTGCTGGATTAGCTGGTGCTGTTTGAGGATTTTTATGATCTTTTTTATCATTATTATTATTATTATTATTATTATGATTATGTTTTGCTTTTTCACGTTTCTCTTCTTCATGTTCTAATTCTCTTAAATGTCGTTTTTTAGTTGATAAATCTTTTTCTAATTTATTAATTGTATCTTGTAATCGACCTTTCATAATTGGATTAACAATATTTTTAGCATCATCTTTTTTAGTTTGAATAATTTGATTTAATTCTTCAATTTCTTCTTTAACTACTTGTGATTGTCGTTGAGTTTCTTTTTGTTCTTCATCCATTTCTTCATCTTCATCCTCATCATCCTCATCGTCATCATCATCATCATCGTCGTCATCATCATCTTCATCATCCTCATCATCATCATCTCCTTCATTATTTTCATCACCATTATTCACTCCATTAGTTGTTAATGCTTTTTCTAATTCTAATCCTAATTCTTCATCTTCATCTTCTTTATTATTTTCATCATCATCATTATTATAAACTCCAGGAGTTTCAACTGCTGGTGATGTAGCATGTGATCCTAACATATCAAATGGAGTAGCAGCATCAGATTCTATTGGTGCTGGTGTATTAGCTGCTGTATTATTAGCAGTATCAAAATTAACTGATGCTTGTTGTGGGGTAACTAATTCATATTGTATATCATCAGCTTCATCATCTAATTTAAATAATTCATCAACTTTTGCTTCAACTGTTTCAATTTGTTTATTACTAATTCTTTTTCTAAATCTCCTTTTTTTAACATTATTTAAAGGTGGTGTAATACCATGAGGATATGAATGTTGTAATTGTATATTTGGACCTGTCATTTTATTAACACTTTCTAAAGTAAAAACTTCATCTTCATATTCAATTGGTTCAGTAACTAATAACATTTGACAAACATCTGCTGCTTTATAAATATTTTTCCTATCAAAAGATTTTGAAACTTCTGTAACTGTCGGGAGATCAACTAATCTTGCTGCAAATAATTGTCCATGAATTGATACAACTGCTCTTCTATTATCTTTGAATTTAATTTCAACTCCTGATAAATCACCTTGTTCACATGCGTCTCTTAAATAATCTAAATGTTCACCAGGTACCATTCTTAATACAACTGCTTCTTCAATCATTGGATCTTCTTCACGATCCGGTGCTTCACTATCATATCCATCTCCTGGTTGTCTACCTGCTCTAACACGAATCTTTGGTATCTTTTCTTTATTCTTTATTTTTAATTTAGTTTTTGGTTGTTCTATTGATTCTAAAGGTCGTTTGTTCTCGTTAGTATTATTGTTGTTATTGTTATTATTATCATCTTTTTTATTCTTCCCAAGCGTTAGTTTAATCATTTTCTTCTCTATATATAAATATTAATAAATAAAAATCTGTATTAAAGGTGATTACTCCTTTTTTAAAATAAATAATATAATTCTGTTGTCGTGATGAATTTTCATCGTATTTTTTTTTTTTTTTTTTTTTTAGGTTGTGGAAAAAGTTTTGATGTATAAATTTGGCAGGCGCAGAAAAATGTTAATTGGGAAAAAGAAAAAAATTAACGACACGTGCTTTAAGCTTGATGAAAATGTTTTTTTTTTTCTAAATAGGCAAATAGAGTGTTCATTGATGTTTTTTCAATGGATTGAACTAGATGTATTTGTTGCGAAGTTATAGTTATCCTAGATACAATCTAGGATTTCTAGCCAATATTTTTAGCCTGTTAGCTAGTGATCAATTATCAATGATAAATACAGCTAGCTTTTTCTTGCCTGTTCTAAATTTAAGCCTCATCGGACCCTCCGACGTCATCTCATTTTCGACATGAATTTTATCAATTAACTAATAAGGTAACTAGTAGTGTCACTTTACCCATTAAAATATACTAAAGGCTATTATAAAAATTAGTATAACTAGAGACATTAAAAAATATCTTTTTATGTCTATAACATTCGAGTTAGAAAGTTTTTTCTTCTTCTCGATAATCACCCTATTCATAGGTGTTACTAATGATAAATATAAAATAATTTATAACTCGTTGTTAGTAAGATAAAAAAAAAGAAAATTACCACGTATACCAAATAATTGCTGTAATCTAAAGTAATTCTTGTTAAGAATTCCAGAGTTAAAAATTTTCTTCTTAGTTTTTACTGATTTTTTCTCACTATTTTTTTTTTCTTTTTACTTTTTATTTTTAACACCAGCTTAAACCCATCTGAGACATTTAATACAACGCAAAGATCGGTGTCTAGTTTTCCCAGAAAAAAAACCCCAACTGGGAATTTTTAAGGTTTATATCAGCTTAAGTGATTAGAATTTCAAAAATCCTCATTAATCAAACATGATAAAAAAAAAAAAGGAAAAATCCTAAGATGATATTTTACTAATTGAGGGACTGAAGTTGTATAAATAGACCAACATTTCCTCAAATTTTTTTTTTATAAGTTTTTTTGCTTTTATATTTTTTCCCCCCTTCTCCACTTTTTTTTTTTAAATTATTTTTATTTTTTTATTTTCTTTTCAACTAGCACAATTCAAAACTAACAAATGGTTCAACTAACACCAGAACCATTAGACTCGGTTGTTATCAAACCATCAGATAAAAGAAGGGTGGCATATTTCTATGATACAGATGTTGGAAATTATATGTATCGATCAGGTCATGTTATGAAACCCCATAGAATTAGAATGGCACATTCATTGGTTATGAATTATGGGTTATATAATCATATGGAGATTTACAGAGCAAAACCAGCAACTAAATATGAAATGACACAATTTCATACAGATGAATATGTTGATTTTTTATCAAGAGTTACCCCAGAAAATATGGATAGTTTTTTTAAAGAACAAGTTAAATTTAATGTTGGAGATGATTGTCCAGTTTTTGATGGATTATTTGAATTTTGTGGTATTAGTGGAGGTGGTAGTATGGAAGGTGCAGCAAGATTAAATAGACAAAAATGTGATGTTGCAATTAATTGGGCAGGTGGATTACATCATGCAAAAAAATCAGAAGCAAGTGGATTTTGTTATGTTAATGATATTGTTTTAGGAATTATTGAATTATTAAGATATCATGAACGTGTTTTATATATTGATATTGATGTTCATCATGGTGATGGGGTTGAAGAAGCATTTTATACTACTGATAGAGTTATGACATGTTCATTTCATAGATTTGGAGAATTTTTCCCTGGTACTGGTGAAAT
Source organism: Blastobotrys capitulatus (assembly GCA_030564325.1). NCBI lineage: Eukaryota > Fungi > Ascomycota > Dipodascomycetes > Dipodascales > Trichomonascaceae > Blastobotrys > Blastobotrys capitulatus. The sequence goes on along the minus strand of JAJLUL010000114.1, from coordinate 9,221 downwards.
TAGAGATATTGGAATTGGTAAAGGTAAATATTATTCAGTTAATTTCCCATTTAGAGATGGTATTGATGATAGTAATTATAAAAGTGTTTTTGAACCAGTTATTAAAGCTATTATGGATTGGTATCAACCAGGAGCAGTTGTTTTACAATGTGGTGGTGATTCATTATCAGGAGATCGATTAGGTTGTTTTAATTTATCAATGGATGGACATGCTAATTGTATTAATTTTGTTAAAAGTTTTAATATTCCAACATTAGTTTTAGGTGGTGGTGGTTATACAATGAGAAATGTTAGTAGAACATGGGCATATGAAACAGGGATTTTGGCTAATAAAATTTTAGGACCTGAGATCCCATTTAATGATTATTATGAATATTATGGACCAGATTATCAATTAGAAGTTCGACCTTCTAATATGACAAATTCAAATAGTAGAGATTATTTACAAAAAGTTTTGAATCAAATTTTACAAAATTTATCAAGAACTAGGTTTGCCCCTTCTGTACAAATGCAAGATGTTCCACGAGATAGAGAAGATTTAGGAGATATTGATGAAGATTTAGAAATGATTAAAGATGCTAAAGGTGGATCACAATATGCTCATGATCAACGAATTGATGCTGAGAATGAATATTATGATAATGAATATAAATCTGGTGGGAAATATTATTCGGAAATTAATTATAAGTAATTTTTTAATTTCTATTGTGTTATTTATGTATTTTTTTTTTTAATACTAACGTTTTGTAATTTATTTATATCTTATCTCTTAATTAATATGATTATCTGTTTTATAAAAGCCGCATTTTTGATTAACAGAGTTTGAGTTTGATCTGGCTATAGCGGGCCAAGCTCTCTCTTAGATCAGATCCAAAAAAAAAAAAAAAAAATTCAGCCGTACGCCACTTTTTTTTTTTTTTTTTTCTTTCTCGCAAGCGCTTACATTTTCTTTATGCCTTGAAAAAAAAATTTTTTACTTGATCCCAAAATATTTTTTTTTTTTTTTTTCCTTTAACAAACCAATAAGCTAATAAAATAATAATAAACTATTAAACCATGAGGTTAAATACCACTCAAATATGGCCGTCCTTTATAAGAAGTTCATATAGTAAAAAGCATTTAGTTGATTATCAAAAAGCAGAATCAATTATCAATAAATTAGATTTGAAATCAACATATAAAAATACAACAATTTTAGAAGCATATCCAGGTCCTGGTGTTTGGGGCTCAGCATTAAATAATATATTAGAACCAAAATGTCATGTTATGATGGAACCATATCCTCAATGTTATAAATTAGTTAAAGATTTACCAACTGAAGAGAATAAATTAAAAATTACAAGTCAAGATCCTTTTAGATGGGGTACTTTTACTAATTTATTAGAAGATAAAGTTTATGAAGGAAAATCATTCCCAAGAGATCAAGGTATTAATCCTCATATATTATATACAGCAAATTTAAGTCAAGCACAAGGTGAACAATTAACAACTCAATATTTAAATTGTATTTTAAATCAATCATGGTTACAAAAATTTGGTAGAGTTAGAATGTTATTATGGGTTAGACCAGCTACTGCACAAAAATTATTATTTTCACAAGGTCATAAACAAAGATCAAGAGTTAGTGTTCAAACTGAATTTTGTACAGATACTAAAATTATAACAGCAGATGATGAATCACCTGATCCAAGAGCATTAGAATTATTAAATAAAGAAGATTTTTTCCCAAAAAGAATTGATATTCCATGGTTAATTCAAATTGATCCAAAAGAAAAAATGCCAGATCATATAGATTCTTTTGAATATGTTATTAAAATGTTATTTATTCAAAGAAATCAACCGTTATCTGAAGCAATTAAAATTTTAGGCCCTGGTGCGGAAGTTGATTTAGCTAAATCATTAGATGAAGATTTGGTGCAAATTGCTCCAAGAGATATGACAATCGATCAAATTAGTCAAATTATTCATGCTTTTCAAATGTGGCCTTTCAAACCTGAAATTTTACATGATTTTTATCAAGATGTTGGAGGACAAACAAATTCGTTTACTTTTTAAACTGTCTTTGTTTTTTCCCAAATAATTTTCGTATTTTTGATTGAGGGGTATCATTTTTTGAAAGATTGAAATTTAATTATTTTAAGGGTCCTGTAATTTTAATTTATACAACTCAAAACGTTAATTTGCTTTATCGATCTTTGATAATGGAATAATGGAGTTTCACATATAATAATGATTTGATGGTTCTAGCTATTGAGGGGGTGGTTCCGCCGCATCTCCGATGTTTTTCCATCATTATAATTCATCCATTTATACACCAAAATTAATACGCAAAAATCTCGGAATAATAACCTATCGTTGTTCGTTTAATTTTCACTAATAAAAAAAAAATAGATGCGTTTTACAGGTTTTTTCTATCGTTTTAAATGAATCAAGAAAATTAAAAACCCGTTTATTTTTTTTTTTTTATTTCAATAGAAGTTTTATACTTCTCTGCATTTCATTTTAGTTAGCATTTAATCATTTATAGAAATTTTGTACATAAGAACTAGTTTTTTTTTTTTTTTATACCCTACGTAATCGATTACTAGAATCTAATCTTATATTTCTAGAAGCTTTAGAGTATAATTCAAACTTCCATCTCTCCATTCAGCCATCCAATATTAAAATTAGATCACCTACATTCACGTTATACTTGATCGATTAAAGTAAAAAGTGGATTATCTTTCGATGCATCCAATGAGACGTGATATTTAAATGCCACCCTTTACCAGCCTGGTAATGAGATCTACCTCGCAGTTATGGAGCAGGTTACAGTACAAAATTTAAAACTATAGGCACAATTCCGACACCGCCGTCTTTTCTTAATCACTGCTTAAACTTACCATAAACTCAAACTGAATCGTGCCCCACCCCGCTTTTTTTTTTGTTTTCGTTAAAAATTTAAAAAAAGTTAAAACATTAATTTTTCAGCCCTAAAAAATATCTCATACGGGGAGAACCCATACCAAGAGCTCGATATATACTACTATTTGTCCCCATTTTTTTTATTTTTTAACATCCTAACATTAACCTTTAATTTTTTTTTTTTCTGTGGAGAAAGTTTCACGCTTAAAAAGTTAAAGAATCATTAGACAAAACGACAATAATGTATAAACCACCAGTATCTAAACCAGCACAGCGAACAACTCGAGTAACAAAGAATAAAGAAAAAAACAATAACTCAACATCAGCAACAACAAATGGTAATAATAATAATAAAAAGAAACCAGTAGTAGCATGTTTAGGTTGCCGAAAGAAAAAAATTAAATGTAGTGGTGATAGACCATGTTGTAAAAATTGTTTACGATTAAATATACCATGTGAATATCCATTAATTAAAAATAGAGGATCAAGATATAAATATAAAGATATGATGCAAAAAAGAATAGATAATTTAAAAAAATATTATTCAAATGATTCATCAATAATTGAAATGCCAACAAAAAGACAATCTATTGAATTAAGTGATATAATAGAAACTCCACGAAATAGTACAAATATTCAACAACAATCTCAACAAGTTCCATCATCATCATTAAACAATTATAATAATACAAATCATGAAAAAATTCTTCATAATGATGAAATAGAATTACCACCAATGGAAATTATTGAACATTTAGTTGAATTATATTTTAAACATGTTCATGGTCAAACTTATTCATTTTTACATAAAGAAACTTTTATGAATCGATTAAAACAAAGACAAGTTTCAAAAGGATTAATATTAGCAATATGTACATTAACTGCAAGATATTCAAATCATCCAAGTATTAGAAAATCAGAACCATTTAGAGCTGGAGAAGAATTTGTATCAAAAGCATTATCAGCAATTTTAAAAGAAGTTTTTGAAGATACTTCAACTATTGAAACAGTTCATGCATTAATTTGTTTAATTCAACATCAATTTTTTAGATCACAAGGTGGTAAAACAATGATTATTATTAGTGTTGCAACAAGAGTAGCTGCTAATTTATTATTACATATTGATACTTACCCACCTGGTAGTACATGGTTAGAACAAGAAATTCAAAGAAGAACATTTTGGTCATTAGTTGTAATGGATAGATTAGCTCATTCAAGTCCAAATTGGACTGTTCAATTTGATATATCAAATTTTGAACATTTACCTTTACCTAGTACAGAATCTGCGTTTGCAAATAGTATACCAGTTGATACTCCATCAATTAATGATGATTGGAATAATGAACCAGTTGGATTATTTAGTTATCATATTAAAGCAGTTTTATTATGGTGTGATGTTAATAAATATGCAATGGAAAAAAATATTGAACAACCATGGAAATTAGATTCAAAATTTATGGCATTAAGAGATAGAGTAACAGCATTTAAATCAAATTTACCAGAAAAATATCAATATTCAAAAAAAAGATTAGCTGAATTACATGCAAGAAATAGAGCTGGACAATTTATTCATTTACATGCATCAATTTTTTTATCAACATGTGTTTTAAATAGAAGTATTTGTCGAGCTCATCCTCATATTAATGAAGCTAATTTTATAAAATCTGCAAGTCAAAAAGCAATTGATGCTGCTAATAATATGAGTAATATGGTTGCTGATATGTTACAAGCAGATGAAAGAATTACAGTTGCACCATTTGTTGGATTTGCAGTTTTTACAACTTCAGCAGTTCATGTAACAAATTCTTTTTCATCAAATGCTGTATTAGCTGATCAAGCAAAAGCTCATTTAGCAACAAATTTAAAATTATTAGTTGAATTAAGAGAATTATGGTATGCAGTTGGTCAATGGTGTAATATATTAAAAGAACGATATTCTGAAAGAGCATCACAACAATCTGCAGGTTCATCTGAAGATCCTGGTAGTCCACCACATCCTTATTTACCAGAAGATATGATGAAAAATAATCCTGGTGATTCAAATAATATAAAAAGATCATCAAAAACTAATAGTCCAGAAGAAAATTATACAACAACACCATCATCATCATCAATTTCTGGAGTTACAACAAATGGGTCATCATCATCTGGTACTTCTATTAATTCAGTTGGTATTGAAGATAATATGGGTACAAATAATAATAATAATGGTTGGGATGCAGTTGCAAGAAGAGGTGAACAAGAATTAGCAAAAGAATGGAATAATGTATTAGGATTATCACAACAATTAGATCCAAATGGTAATATTGTTCAACCAAATTTTATGGATGTAGAAATGTTTTTAGGTCCTCCAGAAGGTACTAATGGTTCTGTTGGGTTAGTTGATCAATTTTCAACTGAATGGTTTAGTGATTTACAAATGTTGATGGAATAAGTTTTGAGATTCTTCTTTTTTTATTTTACTTTATTTGAGTGTTCTAACACACTTTATTAATATTTATATAATGCTATATTAGAGATTATTATATAGCAAATTTACTATTCTACCTTTTTATTTAGTCAATATATTGATTAGTTATAAATCATTTTGTACAACTTGTACAACACGGTATATTTCGGCGAATTTGTTTTCAGTGATCAACTTATAGTTATTGTACTTTATAGTTCTATTTTTAAAGAATGCTTGTGGCAAATTGATTGATGCAATAATTTATAGATCCAACTTGTCAAGTAGTGATAATAAATAAAAATAAATACAACAACGTTTGTACAATTGTACAACAAGTAGAGATATACTGTACAATTGCTTATAAGTATATATAAATTTAATTAATCTAGTTACTTTATATATTTATAATAGTTGACAACATTAATAGAATATCTTCGAATAATCTATAACTGATTGGATCTAAGTGTATCGCTTATATCATGATATTTTGGTAACTAATTTTATTACCATTATTGTAATCATTCCCTACTAATAATTACTTAAGGATCTATGAATGATGTCGTTTTTTTTTTTAGTTCAATTGTAGTGTTAATCTCTTGGCATATGATATTCACCTTACATTTGTGTCAAAAAAGTTGTAATATCATGATTCCACTATTTCAATTTTTATTATGAGTTAATAAACGGAGTAGGTATTCCTGCTGTTAAAAACTCAGAAAAGAAAAAACAAACATCAGATTCAATAACAGCTGTTAGTTTAGTTAAGTTTTATCTTTGTGAAATCATTGAGTGGGTTCATAAACTCATCCAAATCAGATATTGCACATGTTAAATGAAATCTAATTTTCAAAGTTTATTTAGTACTTTATTAAATATTAAATCATAACGGAAGCGGCTGATTGTATGATCAATGTTGAGGCAATTCAAAAAATAAAATAATATCGCACGGCTATAGCAATCTATAAAAAAACTACAAGTACTGTATCACGTATACCCAGAAATCTATAGATTTCATCATCATCATCAACATCTCTTCAATCAGATTTTAACACTGGTATAACAGATTTTGAGCGAGATTTTTAAGAGATTCGGTACAACTTTATTTATTACTATTATTCTTTAGTAGCATTTGTATCCCCTATCGGAGTTTTTGCTGGGTTCAATAATAACCCCTGGTTTTACTTAATTCCACATGTGTTGGACCATACAAAAATTACTCTATTCCATAGTCTATCAGTCTATCAGAATACATTACAAAGATTTACTGGGTATCATATTTTAAGTACAAATGTAATAAATGAGTTAGTTAATGGTCATATTTTGTAATATTTTTCAAAGCCTTGAAATAATAGCTTAAAATTTTTTTATATATTTATCGTGACACATGTTAAAAATAGACTCGGTGTGTTTACCCGCTAGCTGCATCATAATGAATGGGTGCCTTGCATATACGCTAGTAATTTACACTTGTACATTATGATGCTATACTTGATATTTTGTATTTAACGAATCAATTGTATTTGCAAGCGCAAGATACAACTAGAGTTTCTCTAACATCAGATATAGTTGTAAATTAAATACAGTATAAGTTATATATATACTCAAGCCCTATTTCGATGGATTAAGCGGAAACCCAACCATTTAATCATCGTATACATGTATATACACCAATATCTATGGATTGGTTTTGGTAGTTAAAAATCTGGACGATTCTATCAAGAAGCTACGTACAATTGTACAGTAGTCATTCACAACCTTTTATTATAAATTTTTCTATACTAGGAAAGTTATGTTGATCAAACTAAGTAGCATTATGATCCTATAATCGTTGAGTAATAACTCGAGTGATTTCCTTATTAAGTTTTATTCAACAATTTGAAATCATGATGATTATCAATTAATAGAGCTAAAGTTTAATAACATACCACTTTTATATAATAATGATAATCAATAAACGTATTGAATACTGCCGTGCAAGTCAATCCTCAACTCTCAAATTTAAATCTACCAAAAAAAAAAAGTATAAATACTTCTTCAATTTCTTCAAAAAATCATCTAATAAATCAACCAAAACAAACAACAAAAATAATGCATTTTTCTACATTATTAACAACTACTTTAATCACCTTATCATTAGCTTCACCAATTGAATTGGAAAAAAGAGCTGATAAAGTTCTAGGTCAAGATGTTTCAAACCATCAAGGTAAAATTGATTGGGCTAGTCAAAAAAAAGCTGGATCTAAATTTGTTTGGATTAAAGCAACTGAAGGTACTAGTTTTGTTGATGATTATTTCAGTGCTAATTATAAAGGTGCAAGTGATCAAAAATTATATAGAGGTGGTTATCATTATGCTCATCCATCATCAAGTGCAAAATCTCAAGTTGAACATTTCTTAAAACATGGTGGTGGTTGGTCAAATGATGGAAATACTTTACCAGGTGGATTAGATTTAGAATATGGAACTCAAGCTCAAGGTGGTACATGTTGGGGTGTATCAAAGGCAAATATGATTAAATGGGTTCATGAATTTGGTGATGCTTATAAGAAAAAAACTGGTAGATTCCCTGTTATTTATTCTACTTATGATTGGTGGAAAACTTGTACTGGTGATCCAAAAGATGAATTTAAAGAATATCCATTTTGGATTGCAAAACCAGGAAATAGTTTAGGTACTACTCCAAAAGCTGGTTCAACTTCTTTTTGGCAATTTGGTCAAAAAAGTGGTACTATTAAAGGTGATTCAAATTATTGGTTAGGTAGTGCTGATAATTTAAAGAAATTTGTTAAAGGATAATTTACTTTATATATATATATAAACGTTTTATTATAAAAAAATAGGTTATTAAATATACATATTGATTGCTATATTTTTATTAATTTAAACAACATGTATACTTATAATATTAATTAACTAATTAATGATTAACAAAAAAAAGATAACAAACACGTAGTAGTATCATAATATTTAATTTTTTAATTATTTTTTCGTGACAACTTGAAGTGAATCTCTACATAAAATATATGTTTCCTGCAGCCATAGTCTCTTAGAATTAGGGGAAAGAATTCAAAGATCTATAAAACTAATTGAATGGATCTCAATAATTAATTAATTTAAAACAATAATAGTTGTATCTTAATTGGAAATATAAAGCATTAATAGTTGAAACTTAATCTGGAAAAAGTTGTCCACAACCTTGATTGCAATTGTAAAAAGGAAGCTTAACTAAAGAACTAAAGAACTAAAGAACTAAAGAACTAAAGAACTAAAGAACTAAAGAACTAAAGAACTAAAGAACTAAAGAACTAAAGAACTAAAGAACTAAAGAACTAAACTAAAAACAAACTGGCGAAAAAACGAGAAAATTTGCGAAATTTTTTTTTTTTTTTTTAGAATTTGCCAATGGGCGTGGAGCTAAGAGAAAATCCAGAACGGACGAAGTACCGAAGCACAACAGTGTCGGACTCTAACCGACTAAAAACTCTCTCCCGGAGATTTTTTGAAACACAGAATGTTTCTGGAAAGGTTCGAACCGGCGACCTAAGGCATGACCTTTTTGATGGTATGGTCTGATGGAAGTATTTGCCATTAGGTTGTTGTTGTTGTTAAATCATTTATTTTATAGTAGTACATAAAAATATAAAAATTATATAAGAAAAAATATTACAAAACTTTTTTACTACTAACTTTTTTACTACTAACTTTTTTACTACTAACTTTTTTACTACTAACTTTGTTTCGCTGCTCAACTAGTAGTTTCGCTAGGATATGAGTTCTTTAAATAGTGAAATAATTAAAGATCGTGGTGGTGGGGGAACCATCACTACCGATGAAAAAAATCAAAACAAAGTCTCAAACGCGTCAGGTC